>CAJUYG010008272.1:0-10022 GCA_910591675.1 Galerucella calmariensis | reverse complement strand
AAACAAGGATGCAGCCCTTCTCTTTCGACTTGGTCCGCAATTCATGGATCATTAAAAACACATGACAAATTTTGAAAATCATTTATGGTTTTTGGTCCGCAGTTCATGTACGCCCCTGTATACCTATGGTTATTTCCTTTTCAAATTTTACTCTCATTAAATTACGACATCGTGAGCAGCCACTCCTTGGAAGGACAAAGTAGTAATAATTGTATAATTTTCAACAATAAACTGAATACTTTATGCAGCTATTTTACTGATTAAAACCATTTTTGGATTTTGCTATTTAACCTTCACTGAAGATTCGTTCCCTAATGTATGTTTTTGACACCCATTAAACAGCAAAATAAGATTGCTGATTGTAGGTGTTTGAAACGTGCTAGAATGAAAAGAATATATGATGAAGGCCAAATGAATAATGTATACCTACTATCCAAACAACAATTTTTTTGTTGAATTTAGTTATATAACTGTTTTTATAACCATCATTTGGAGGACGATCTTCAAATTTTCGTTTCCTTTTGATGTCTGCAAATAAGGATTCTTGCGAACGAGATGATCAAGAATTTTTTAAAAGGAATATTACTGACAATTTAATTCATGTATAAAAAATTCCATACACCGCGTGATTTGTTATTATGACAGCGAAAAAATTTTGCCCTAACTTTTGAAAGCATTGTAATAATAGTACAGTGCTATTCAAAAGTCCCCTCCCCCCTCGTATCTTTTGAACAGCTACACTTACATTAATAAAATTTGGTGGGTGAAAATAAAGTGTTGTAAACTTCTCTACGAATGGTAAGAGGTGACGTAATAGTAATGGATGACGTCACACTGCCACTCTGGCCAATAATTTTAAATAGGACCTTATGGCAAGTGATATCTCGTTTGAAAGGCATTGACATTAGCTACATAGCCATATTAATTTTGCTTGGGTTTAAACTAATTTTGACGGATAAATTAAATAGATACCAAAATTATTGAAATTATTTATTTAAATTCAATTAATCAAATATCAACGATGGATTCTTATAGCAAGTGTTCGAAATGTGCTCCGTCTACTTCCTGACAATAATACATCCTATTAGTAAACTCTTGTCGTACTCGTTCGAATGTGTCAGCTGAAATTGCATTGCATTCTTCAATTATTCTTTCTTTCAAAACGCCAATGCTATCTAGTGCCGTAGTATGAACCTTGGATTTCAAGTACCCCCATAGAAAAAAATCTAATGGTGTCAGATCTGGTGACCGAGGTGGACATTCTATAGGTCCTCGCCGGCCGATCCATCTACCTCGATATTCTTCATCCAGGTAACGTCTTACTGCACCATAATAATGTGCAGGAGCACCATCTTGTTGAAATGTTATTTCCAGATGGCCGAATTTATCTGGAATATCATCCAGAATTTTAAAAATTAACGGCTCAATTACATTTTGTAACATCTCCAGATACATTTTTTGTATTCACATTTCCATTGAGGCAAATAGCTATTTGTATTACTAGGGAGAAAAGTGCCACTTTGCCTCCCGCAGGATGCAGTTTACTGCCCGACGCGAAGCACTTTACTCCCATGTGATATATATGATTTTTCCTCCTACCCACCTTTTTTTGAAAATTTATTCACGACACAAATAGGTAACGAATATAATTAAGAACACAAGAATTATTTATTGAACAAATTTATCAATATATGTTATACAATTAAGTACATAGTATAGTTATTTATGTTAATATTGAATGTGCAGTTTTGAGCAGCACTTATATGAACACCATTGGAAGAAGATAGGGTTTGAACAGGAGCTTTAGTATTTGAAATATTTTCGCTTAGCACATTGTAATGGTGGTGACTTCTAGAAGTGCTTGGCTGATTTCGATCAAGTTCAGGCTCTACATTATTTCCCATAATTTGATCAGACATTTTTCTTTTTTTTTGTGTAAGATTGTTCCACATAACCTTCTGCGATATTGGTTGATTTCCAACCGCCATGCTGTGTTAGAGCTAAAATATCCCCACCAGCGTTTACTAACAGAGTTGCTGAAGTTCTTCTGAAACTGTGCCCTGTGTAATGTTTGGCATTTAGAAGATTGAGATACTCTGCAATTTTTTGTGGTATTTTGGATAATACTATATTTGCCAACCACTTGATTTATACATTTGCCTGCTTTAAAGCATACCAACAATCGTTTATGCTCAGTTTTAGGACGTAGACAGATATACTTTTTAAAGATTTGAACAAAATTTGGGCCGTTACCTGTTGTGGTATTGATAACGAAAGTTCGTTGTTTATACGTTTTTGAAGTGTGGATATTTATGACTAAAAGATTGTCTTTCTCTTCAATATCATCCATAGTCATTTTAATAAGCTCATCACATCGACATGCTCCAGAAATTCTAATAACAAGGACTACCTATGAATGTTTTATATCAAAAATTAAATTATTTGCATGGGAATTCATTTCTTACCTTCATTAATAAGAAAACATCATCGGGGGCTTCCATTAAGAATGTATTTATTTCTTCTCTTGTAAAAGTTTTAGCTTTATTTGGTTTGTATCCGGCATTTTGACGTTTTAGAAATGCAATCAACAATGGATATTTAATATCGTCATTGTCCTTCATTTGTATCATTGTGCGTAGCATTGAATATTTAGACCAAAGTGCTGAAGCTTTTAATGATTTTCCTTGTAGTGAAAAATATGCCAGTATGTATGTATGTATGTGTGTGACATTCACTGAGACCTAAAAGATCTATTGTGCTCCCTTACTTCTACTCAGTTTCTGAGGAGAGTTTCAGAAACTAGTAGTTCCTTTAGTCCTATTTCCCGGAGAAATTTTAGGATGTCTGCAGGTTTCAACTTAGGCAAATGTTCCTCTTCTATCCAGTAATCTCCTAGGTGCTGTGCTCTAGGATTCTGAAGTGCTGTGCAGTTGGAAAGTATGTGGATGGAGGTTTCTCCTTCCATTCCACAAAATCTGCATTCTTCTTCCTCCACTATTTTGAGCTTTTTTAGGTGCCCATTCAGGCGACAATGTCCCGTTAGGATCCCTGTTAAAACTCTTAGCGCAGTTTTACTTTGACTTATGCATTATTTGATCTCAACAGGTTGTAGTCACTCAGAAGAGTATTTGATTGTATAAGCCCTACTAGATCTTTCCAATGATCAAATCAGGCATTCCCACACCATTTTGGAACTGATTACACAAGAGCTCAGTGCCTTAATGGCTGCTTGACTATCCGACAATATGATAATCCTTTGTCTTCTGTATCCTTTATCAATATTGAACTGGGTGCACTTTCTTATGGCGTGGATTTCCGCTTGAAAGATACTTGGGGTTTTTCCCAAGCTTTCAGAGTATTTGGTTCCTGGTCCGAACACTCCTATCCCAGTTCCTTCTATTGCTTTTGAGCCGTCTGTGTACCATTGAATGGCATTCTTTCCAAGTCTGGTAATGGTATTTGGATCCCATTCCTTCTTGTTGCTCATTTCCGTAACGAATTTCTCTGAAAAGTTATACTTTTTCATCATCCCGTCTTGTGGCATGTCCCAGGTTGTCTGATTTCTAAGAAGTGAGGAGTTGGTTTTTTTAATGATTCCCCCTCTACTCAGTCTGTATCTTGTTCTTTCTGCAACACTTTCCACCACCATATGTAAAGGAGTGAGGTTGAGAATCACTTCCATGGCTGCCGTTGGGCATGTTCTCATTGCTCCTATAATGCATATACAGGCTAGTCTTTGAATTTTGGAGAGGTTTTCTCTCGTCGTCAATAGGCTAGTTCTACTACTCCACGCAATGGCTCCATAAGTGATGATTGGTCTCACTATGGCAGTGTACATCCAGCTTAGGATTTTTGGGTTACAACCCCAGTTTCTTCCTGCCAGATTTCTGCACACCATTATAGCCATTTTTGCCTTGTATGTAATCTCCTTTTCGTGTTTGTTCCACAGGAGTTTACTGTCTAGAGTTAAACCTAGATACTTGATTTCTTGTCTCCATTCAATCTCGTTCCCATCAAGTTTTATGGTTTGAGGTTGAGTTTTCTTTTCTTAGTGAAGGCTATCAGGATGGTTTCAGTGGGGTTGATGCTTGAAGTCCCACTTGTCTACACCAGCTATTTGTATAGTTCAGACCCTTTTGTACAATATCGCAAAGGGTGTTTTCGAATTTTCCCCTGGCTGTTATGACAATATCGTCGGCATATCCTTGGCAGGATATTCCGAGATCCGTCAAACCACACAGGAGTTCGTCAACCGTCAAACTCCACATTAATGGGGATGCTACTCCTCCCTGTGGGCATCCTCTGGTAGTGCAGATGGAGACAATGTCTTTGCTCGTCCTCGTCTCTGCTATTCTTGTGGTGAGCAGTTCCGACATCCATTTGGATGTTGTGCTGTCTATACCTCTTCTGTTCAATGCTCTTCTGACTGCCTCATGTGGAGTATTGTCAAAAGCTCCTTCTATGTCCAAAAATGCACATACTACAGTTTCTTGGTTGTCTAGAGCACCTCAGATATCCTCCGTCAGTTGTACCAGTGCAGTCTCCGTAGATCTGCCTGCCCGGTAAGCATGCTAACATGGGTGTGCAAACGATGTTAGACTGATTGGTCTAAAGGATTTGGGGTTTGTTGTGTCCCTTTTTCCAGTTTTTGGAATGAAGGTTACTATTGCCCTTCTCCATGCTTCAGGTATATAACCCAGTTCTAAGCTGCTTCGACTAATTCTAATCAGATGATGTAGAATTTCGTCTTGTCCTTTCTGGAGCAATGCTGGGAAAATTCCATCTGCTCCTGGTGCCTTGACCCCCATTTGGGGTACTCCCTGGAAAATGAGTTTCTAGTAAGAGTCGAACTCTTTCCTCCTCATTTTCGGTATATTCACCATCTGGCTTCCTCAAAGCCATATCTGTGTTGACCCTACTTTTCGCCATAGCTTTGTAAAGTCTAGCCGCAGCAGGTGTTGTGTTTATATCTTCACAGAATTTTCTGAAGCTATTTCTTTTAGCTTTTCTAATTTCCTTGTAGTAGGTGTTTCTGACCTTGGTGTATCTCTGCCAGTCTCCGGTGAGTTTTGCTTTATTAAAAAGGTCCCGGGTTTGAGATCTTAGTTCTGACAGATGATTATTGCCCTGTTCAGATCCTCTAGCTCATTTTCCAGGTCGAGATGGTGCTTAGCCCTTCCTTTTCTCTGGATATGTGCTAGATTTCTTTTCAGACAGGTATTATAGTTGTCCCAGTCTGTTTTTCTTGGTATTCTCCTGAGGCTTATCTCAGGTATGCCTAGTTCTAACTTGAATGTTATTATACTATGATCGGAGAGTGATGGTTCACCCGATACTCTCCAATCTTTTACTTTATGTTTTAGATCCTGTGTTGCCAGTGTGACATCTAAAACTTCTTGCCTTACCCTTGTTACAAATGTGGGGGTATTCCCTGTATTGTGGATATTAAGGTTTTTATTGAGGATACATTATAAAAGTTTATCACCTCTTTCGTTGGTGTTGCTACTGCCCCAAACGGTGTTGTGTGCATTGGCATCACATGCTAGAAGTAGAGGTAGTCTTTTCTCTTCACAGTACTTTACCAGCTTTTGTACCTCTGGGGGTGGTGCAGGCCCATCTCCCTCAAAGTAGCATGATGCTATCACTATTTCTTTGCCCTCCTTCTTGTGTTCGAGGTATGCTCGAACTTGAACGAGGTCTCGAGTCATGTATTCTGAAAGACAAATAGCTAATATTGTTCCTTATCATAATACATGTTCTTGGTGTATCACTACCAGTCTGATATACTATTTTAGCATCTTTACATGCTAATCCTCTTACCTGGTTATTATTAACCCAGGGTTCTTGGATTAAACACAACCCCCATTGGTCTTTGGGAACAATCTTGTGATCACCGCTGATGCTCCTTTGGCATGGTGAGCATAAACTTGAGCTAAGTTAATTCCCCCCATCCTGTTGGTTGTCTTCTTGGGTGTTTCCCTCTTTCGTCAGGGTGATGTCCCCATCTGATAGAGTACTGTCGCCTTACTCCGACTCAATCTCCATTTCCTCCTCGGTCAGCGGCGACTCTTCCCCAAGGAGTTTGGTGATGTGTAGGCTTTCTAGACTACTCGAGTCACCACTGGCCTAGGAGGAAATGGAGATATTTTCCTTGTTACTTCCCTCTTCTTTTCTGAGGCCATGTACGGGTATTTTCCCAAACCGGTAATGGATGGTGAACCCGTTGTTCTTGATTTTTTGGCAGGATAGATTATCTATTAAGGACTTTCCACTGGTTGGTTTCCAAACCCTCATTCTGCGCTTTAATCAAGCGAAGAAGCTTCCCTTCCTCTACGCCTTTGCTTCTTGGGAGGAAGATCGTGGCGAGGTGCATTTTTGGGATGTCGTCTTCCTGGCACACCGTCAGCTCTGCTCCCTTCCGGCTCTCTAGCTTTGGTACTATCAGCCGGAGCCATTCTGCAGTCTGTGGTGTTTCACAGTCGATTATAACGACTCCTGGTCTGAAATGTATGCCACTAAGCTGGAGTTTATGTTCCCATCCAGCATACATTTCTTCTATTATTGCGTTCTCCAGCAATGTTTGGTCGTCCGCACTGAGGGTAGTCTCAGGGTACGCCTTAGGGAGAACTGCCATTCTTATCAATTTTGCTGCAGCTGCATAGCTGCCAGTTGAAGAAGGGATGGCTATTCTATCCTCCTTTTTCGTCTTCGCCTGTACTTGCGGTGCTCTGGCTGTCGCCATTGCCTGCTTCCGTTTTTCTTCTTTAGGAGGGATGTTTTTCTCGTCTCCTTGCTTACTGCGCTCCATAGCCTTCTTTCTTGTTTTCTCCGGTGCAAGTCCCTGCTCAAGGAAGCGAAGGTACCATCTTACCCCTGCTTCACTAAGTCCACGCCTTAGTGGATCATCCCTTCCTCCGGGTATACCCAGTTCAGGAAGGAGGGGAAGCACAAGTTCCACTCCAGCAGAGCCCCGCATGCAGGAGTAAGGGTATTTAAACTGGATGTCCCCAGGTATCCAGAGTCCGCATATTAACGATCAAGCTTCCCCTTGACCACGCAGTCCTCGGCATATGCTGTTCCACCTTGACTTGGAGGGTTTTTATTGTGGTCACCTTCCACTTGGCCAGCTGTTTAAGGCAAGCCCCCACATTTAGTGAATATACCTCATCAACCACCTTCCACTAGATACGGTTTATATCAGGCAGGTTTCCATAAGCAGTCTATTGTTCCGACGACCCCGCTGACTCCGGCCATCGGCCGGCTATCAGCAAACTCGTCGGGACAACAGTCCACTCTCCATGCTGAAGATCCTGATATCGGATTTCTGCATTTCACAGAAATCCGTTGAGCTGTCCTTGGTTTCACGTATTCCTCCTGATAAGGAACAGCTACTCGGCTCCCCCACCAACGACCAGGTCTCACAGCTCCTTGGGGGAGAAAATATGCCAGTAAAACATTCTCTGAATATTTATGTATCTTGTTGTCTTCAGCCCATTGTTTATATTGGGCATATTGTTTTTCATACCTGTCTTTAGATTTTTGTGGTAGTAAGGTTAATGACGCTATGTTAGCTTGTTTCTTAATATTACGTGGTGTATTTGGAAATTCAAAATCACTTGAATCGCTTTCCATTTTTCAAAAATTCAACTAAGTTTAATGAATGTAGCGACTTTGCACCTCAAAAGTCAATCGCCGTGTTTACTGTCAGTAAGCCATAGCATACTATGCTTTTCTTATTCCGAACTCAAAAAACGTATATCTAAGATTCCTGAAGTTGAAATTTGTATTGAAGAACTACGTTGAAGTAACATTAATGTTTGATTTTTACCAAAAAACAGGATATACAGGATGTTCTAGAAATTATGGAAACAATATGAATATAATGAATTCACAAGTTTCATCGCTTACAACTTACTTGAAATGAGGGGGAGGAAAAATACTTTCCTACCTAGGGAGGAAAGTACTTTTCCTCCCTAGGCAGAAAAAGTCTGAGTTTCCTCCCTGATTTGAGGGAGGAAAGTGTGTACTTTCTATAGGGGTAGAAGGAAAAAGTACTTTCGTCACTAAAACAAATTGTTTTTGTGTAATGTGAGTTTTGACTAATTTTATTTGTCATACATTCACAGAATTCGAGTCTTCTGTCAGGGTCGTCATCCGAAAGGTGGTGCACCATCTTTAACTCGTATGGATGAAATTTATTTTTAGCCAACACTCTCTGTACTGTACTTTTACTTACTTCACAAATAGACGCAACTTTAGTTGAAGAAGAAGTAGGGTTTACTACCATTTCAGCAACTATATCAATTTTTTTATCATCACCAAATGTTGATCGACCAGATCGTTTCGCATCTTGAATTCAAAATTAGCTTGAGCCCAAACAAAATTAATATGGCCAATGTCAATGCCTTTCAAACGAGATATCACTTGCCATAATGTCCTATTTAAAATTATTGGCCAGAGTGGCACTGTGACGCCATCTATTACTATTACGTCACCTGTTATCATTCGTAGAGAAGTTTACAACACTTTATTTTCACCCTCCAAATTTTATTAATATAAGTGTAGCCGTTCAAAAGATACGAGGAGGGGAGGGGACTTTTGAATAGCACTGTACAGTAGAAAAAATTGACCTTTACCCTGACGTCATACCTACTAACCTCGCGAAATCAACCAATGAGTCAAAAATGGCTACAATTACTTTGTCGTGTGCGTAAATACGTTGACTGCTTGTTTATCTTGTTCAGCCACCGTCTAAGAAGTGAGGTTAAGTTGAAAATATTCATTGAATGCAAAACAGGAAATTTTGTATTTAACGTAAAATAAAATGAACAAACTACAGGTTTTGAAAAAAAACCGATTTTATAGAATTTATCTGAATGCAAATGATGGAACGATTTGAACAAAACTCGATGTATCAAAATAATGACAGTTGTCATAAGAGGTCAAAATAAATTCTCATGAATACAACCGATTAATCGTTTTTGGTGCTATCTCTTTTCAACATTTGGAAGTAATAAGAGTTACTCTGAACGTATGTCATTGCTTGAAAGACAAGTGTACGTATATTGTATGATGTGTTTTTATTGTCAGTAGAAAAGGATGAGGTATATAAAGTTAGTGTTTACTACTGTTCATTGTTAGTGACGTCAGGGTAAAGGTCAATTTTTTCTACTGTATATTATTCTATATGGAGGAGAAGTGATACTTTTCATGACGCGCTCGTGTTTAACAGCCGAACGGAGTGAGGCTGGTAATAGAGAGCAAATAAAATGTGTTGTTTTTTCTTCAAATGTCGAAAAATTAATGCAAAAACGTCTCTTTTTGAAAGTAATAATTTTTCAATAATTGGGTTCGTAAGGCGGCTTAGACCGGTGTCGGCTATATTGAAGAATCTCTTCGAAATAAAAATAACAAAGCTAGCAAAATATTAAACCTGAGACAAAATATCGATGGAATTGACAAAAGTTGCACTGAATCCTCATCACTAAAATCCTCGGTAACATCAACAGTTGTAAACGCTACTCTAAATTCACAAAAGGTATTGCGCTGGTTTAATTTTCAAAATGCAATAATTTCGCATTGTACATTCAATATTTATTTGAATGATAAATAAAAGTTTTAATTTTGTTTTTAGTTTAATAAATCTTGAGTTGTTGACACTTGACTTGCGTTGTCAGAAAAGTTTTTATTTGTGGAAATGTGTCCTCGCAATACTGTGAATTCAACTATATCAATTTGGCGACAATTTGCGATGTTTAGAAAATTACGAACCATTCTAATAGAGCTGCCGCAGTAACTGAATTGTCCATGAGTGGTATAGGTAAACCGAAAATTACGGGACATAGCAGCCCATCGTCATTAAAACCGTACCTTCAGTTAGATGAAGAACAGGATCTTGTGTAATCAGTTCCAAAATGATGTGGGAATGCCTAGACAAACTCAATGAACTGGGCGAGAGCAATATAGTCACCTTACTATGGATTCCAGGACACACTGGAATAGAAGGAAATGAAATAGCAGAG
>CAJUYG010008270.1:0-10024 GCA_910591675.1 Galerucella calmariensis | reverse complement strand
TTTTTTTTTCAAATTTTCTAATAGTAAACAAATTTTGATTTCATTTTTTACGAGGGCTGTTTGAAATGAGATTCTAAAAGTTAGCTAGAGAAAATATATGATGATATGGGGTACCGGTAAATTATTCGAAATCAATTGGTCGAAATCAATTGTTCGAAATCAATTGTTCGAAAATCAATTTTTCGAATGACCGATTATTCGAAAATCAATTATTCGAAACTCAATTGTTCGAAATCAATTTTTCGAAATCAAATATCTGGAATAGATTTATTAAATTTAAGAGGACACCGAATTTCAGTTAAAAATTCTTTATTGTTATTACAAAAAACCTCCACCAGATCTTATTACGTTGTGGTTATCTACTTAGAAGTTATGTTGTGGTAAATTTTAGTATAAATGTAAGAAACGAATAGTTAAAAATTATGTTTCGCTCCGTTATAACTCTTGACTTACATTTCTTTGAATGAAAAAATTCACATTTCCAATATATTTTAGTGTCGATTTGTTTATCTTTGACAAACAAAAAACCATTCAACAATAGCTTGGGATTTCCCTTTTCGCTGGTAACAAATTCCATTTTAACAATACAAAATTGCAAAGTAAAGGTGTCTACGTCGTCGAAATAATTAGACTAGTCAAAAATTGCATTCGTTTCTTGTATTTATACTTAAATCCAATAATAACAATAAAGATTTAGGTACCTACCTATTTATAAAATCTACCCTAATAGGTATTTATGTATAATTTAGACCTACCGTTGTCATTAGGATTTCCCGTTATCGCAAAAGATTTCTAAGAGATAAACGCTTAACAAACATTTAATAAGGTAAACAAAGTAATAAAGACTTCTATCTATCTATTTTTGCATATTCTATTCAGAATATTGAATTTCGAACAATAGATTTTCGAACAATTGATTTTCGAATAATTGACTTTCGAAGAATTGACTTTCGAAGAATTGATTTTCGAATAATTGATTTCGAACAATTGACTTTCGAAGAATTGATTTCGAACAATTTACTCAGATCCGATGATATGAACATCATATATTTTTCTCGTTGGTATTGAGAATTTAAACATGAAAGGATGCATCTTAGTGACGAGTCTACCAAAAACATCAGTCACCCAAGAAAATGTCCAAGAAGACTGTGGAATTAGAGCATCATTGGGCATTTAAAAGGCAATTATAAGTCAAATGCAGACTTATCATGCGGGTCATACGATTCAACAAAGACATACTCACCGTTTTTGTTTTCTTTTATTCAGTTTAATCATATCTTTTAAATAAAATCAGTAAGATGAATAAGACAGACAAGCCATTTTGCAATTTTGATAGGAGAAAAAAAGGATATGTAAGTATTTAGTTTTCAGCGATTCCAAAAAGTCTTTCACCAGCGAAGTTTCTATTTAAATGTCAATAATATGAATAACCATATACATAACCATACACTCCGACAGTCCGGCAGCAATTTAAAGCCCTGAGAGGTATACCAGCAACTCAGAACTTGCTAACGAATGTCGAGAACTACTTGCTAATCTTGCAAGGCGGAACGTGGTGCGGGTAGAATGGATTCCAGCCCACTCTGGTTTTGAAGGCAACGAGATGGCGGATGCACTGGATGCACGGCAGCTCCTTTCTGCCGCCTGGGCCCGACCCTGGGCCTAACAAAACAAAAATACGCAAGAAGACGAAGAAGTGGCTGAGGAATCAGCACCTCGCTCATTGGAATGCTCTGCAGAGTCCTAGACAATCCAAACTTCTACTGAAGGGATAGACTGATGGACACGCCAGGGCAGCCACTGAACTACCAAGGAGTAGGCTAAGGAAGATAGCAGGACTCCTAACAGGGCACTGCTGTATAAGGAAACACCTCCACAACTTAGGAGTAGAGGAAAGTTCTCTATGTAGGGGTTGCGGCATGACTGATGAAACGTCAGTCCATGTTCTCTTAGAGTGTCCACGCTGTACTACGCAGGCGAATCTTCGGAGTCGCTTGTATGGCACCTGGAGACACAAGCAGACATCCATTGAAAAAGGTTGTGGCCTTTATTGAAGGGCTCGGTTTCATGGATGTCTAGGTAGCAGGAATGGTACAATGGGCCCGCCAGTGGCCTCAGTGTCGGAACCTTTGCTTGAGTTGTCCAGGACAAGGCTCGCCTGCACATTTAGTAGTAGTAGTAGTAGTATGAATAATAAGAAGCAATTTTCCGGTATTCTGCATCCTCAAGCAAAAAAATGGTACTTAATCTGATAGATTATTTCGGGAATGGATGAAAAAGTGGAAATTCGTCAACCAGTGTGCAGGAAACATCAACCATCATTATTTTCTCCGGGTATATTTTTAATCTCACATTTTGGAAACCTCTGTGTCTTCTGATTTGATACATATGGTTAGTGACCTTTGAACCCGTACGATAAGAGCGCTTTTGACTATATTCAAAAAATTTAACACGAAGAATTATCTGTAAATTAATATTTTCTCGTTGAATACCGCATCTGTTAACGAAAGAACAAAAAGCAAGAGGGGACTTCGGTCTAAGTTGCCAACTAAAAAAATATCATGAGACGGGAAATTGCAGAACCAATTTGACATGTAAATGTTACTATTTTTTATAAATTTACGTAAACGGAGCCTCTGCTCTTCAAATTGTCATGTCATTTATCAATATATTTAATATTATAAGGAAGTATACAGAGTTAGTATAAAGTATGGAACCCCCTAAGTAGCTCCTCAACGGTTTAATATTTCCAAATAAAATTGCTCATCCCTTTCTAAGAATATCCAACGAATTCAAAAATGCTATCAAATTCAATGTACAATTTCCGGTTAAACCGGAAATGCATATCAACTTTGTTATTTTAAATAGAGCACCCTGTATATTTGTACATTTTTGAATTCCTTGTGAAATTCTGCATACACCAGAGCTTTCTGTTCATATTTTTTATTGAATAATTGAGGCTTTAATCAATAAAATATCGTTTTTGACTTAGGTAGCCATGGATAAAATCTCAAAACTTTAATAGTCAAATAAATTAGTTATTGAATAATCTCCCTAGAGTTTGTTCAACCATCCTTTGCCGTTACTTCATACATTGTCCAGCTTGCTCTCTCATTCATGAAACGGATGAGACGGAATTATGACGTCATTAACGTATTTCTTATCTAAGGTCGACATATATTTTATCTGTTACTTTTGACAGTTCAGTTGTCATATTTTGAAAACAATTCTCAACATATATGTCATTGATAATAATTTTAAGGTTAAGTGTAAAATTAGATTCAACTAATATAAGACATACGTAAAACAGCAGAATAAGTCACCGATTGTGACGTAACGGCAAAGGATGGTTGAACAAACTCTATTAGCACAGATTATAAAGAGAACAGATACGAAAGCTTGACAGAGAACAGTAAAAAGAGAGAGAGATGGGTGGACATACCCATTTAAATGCCCATCGTCTTATGTCGACTCCGTTCGGGCTGCTTCGCGAAATTTGTCAACAGGGTTGTCAATTGGCATAATATTTCCTTCAATTTACGATCATAGGTCAAATATTTTATAAGAAAATTTTTAAGTGTGATAGTTATAGTTATTATAGTTATAGTTAACATTAAAAGAATTATACAATTAAAAAGATTATAATGTATAAAAATCATACCACAAATACCTATATACTTTTTTCATAAACCACATCCTTGGCAACCACGCACAATAACGGTGACGGCTAACCTAACCTAGCATAATCAAAACGTCAAAACATGCTCAAAATCACTTGTAATCGAAATTCATAACGCCATTTTTGTTTGCTTCATTGTTTGAAGGTGTTCAATCGGCGATATTAATTGTGTTATTTGACTAATCGATTGTATGTTGTGGTAATATTAACTATAAAAATATAGTGGTATAGATTATTATTCTTATAAAATGGATAAACATCACGCCGGACTGTATTGTTCATACAGAGATTGTCCAAATAAATTTTATTCGGAAAGAAAAATAAAGTTCTTTCGATTTCCAAGGGATGAGAGTATTTAATTTAATATCCCGGCCTATGATGAAAGAAATTTCAAAGTTTTTGATGTTAACTTTGGTGCTACAAATTATTATCAAAATTCTCGCTTGCATAGCTGTATATTGTATTCCCTTTGATAATAAATAAATTAAGAATTATTTGTACTTTAAAATCTGGTTGATTTTTCTAATTATTTGTGTTATCTAAAAATGTATTTATTAATTAATCTCCCAAGAGTAATAACTATTTATAACAAATCATAGGAATGTGCATATATATATATATATATATATATATATAGCTATATATACCTATATACCTATAGGTATTTTAAATACATAAATATATATTCGATTATGATTATTGTTTTAATTCATGGCGCAGTTTTAAAGATTTAGTGGAAACTTCCAAAAAAACTAGATCCGGCACTAGAAATTGTTATTGTCCCCAAGTCAACAGTGCAATTTGGTAATAAATTCAGAAAATATTTTAAGCTGGCAACATCGTGGCCATACCGAGTTAAAGGTCCAAGGTCATTGACGACGGAGCTGAAAATTTGTTCTGTTTATAATCTGTGCTATTAGTGTAGTACAAGGTGTGTAATAATCTTTATCGCCAACCGTCAGTAAAGCCTTCAATTATCAGATTGATTTCCGGAAGTAAACAAACAGTTTACCTTCCTTCCGCATTTGCGGCAGGTAAAGTGACATATGCGGCAGGTAAAGTATTTTGACTTTAACATTACTCGAAAATCATCATCTGTCAGTGTCACGCTTCTCCCTATTACGGCTCCATAATAGTTTTCTTGCGATTTATTTATAACAAATTATTGTTGGATCTCCTTTGACTTCAGAAATTAACTTTTATGTTGCTTCAGGGTGTACCTTAAATATAACAAATAATAAGTAGATTTGTTCTATATGTGCTGTTTACTTTATCATAATAAAATGCAATGAAATATACCTCAGTTTTTTATATTCTAAATTTTGAGCAGTTGGCGATAAAATTTTGTATGCACCACGTCCGTAAAGTGTCTTTATCAGACTCGTCCGATAAAGAATCACTTCACTGCAAATAACTATTTTTTGTGTTATTTGTTACTATTGTTTTTCTGTTATGGTGTATCTTAGTGAAGGAAAAAGTATCCAAATTTTAATTATGTGAGAATATGCGGAGACGATAAATTATTGATTAAAGCCTCAATTATTCAATAAAAAATATGAATGGAAAGTTTGTCTGTATGCAGAATTTCACAAGGAATTCAAAAATGTAAAAATATACAGGGTGTTCTATTTAAAATAATAAGTTGATATATTTAAAATAATATATTTAAAATAATAAGTTGATATGCATTTCCGGTTTAACCGGAAATGCTACATTTACAATTTGATAGCATTTTTTTAATTCCTTGGATCTTCTTAGATGGGTATAAGCAATTTTATTTAAAAATATTGAGCCATTGAGGAGATACTTAGGGGGTTCCATACTTAATACTAGCTCTGTATATTATCAAAGTTTATTTATTTTTATCTAATGCCAATAACAAATTGTGTACCCACCGAGACTTTTTAATTAGATCATAATCAGCATATTTTAATAACATGTATAGTGAAAGTTAATTAAATATAGTGAATGGTTGAATAGAAAAAAAAACAAAAAAAAAACAAGTAAGGAATATACTGAGTGTAAACATGTATTTATTTATAATAAGAAGTTGTAAAATGATGAAAGAGCCTTTTAAATTATTCACCCATATACAAAAAAATTTAGAATTGTTGTCATCCTTCTCAACGCTGGTAGAACCATCTTTGAAGGGCGTGCATAAATTCGACGCTAAAATTTCACTTAATCTTTTTCTCACTTTATGTACCTGCTTGTAGACCCTTAAATTCGACGCTAGGTACCTCTACTAATCCTTTTACCTGTATTATTTTGTATAAAAATATCAGAAAATAAGAAATAGAAAATTAAAAAAAAACAAGAAAACCCAGGCCCAAACCCTGTTGGTCAAAGTGTAACTATGTATAAAAATATCAGAAAATAAGAAATAGAAAGCTAAAAAAACAAGAAATCCCAGGCCCAAACCCCGTTGATCAAAGTGTAGCTATGTATAAAAATATCAGAAAATAAGAAATAGAATACTAAAAACCCGATGCCCAAACCCGGTTGATCAAATATAAGCTTAATCCTTCAAGGACATAATCCTTCCGTCAGCGTCCAATTTAAGGGTGTCTCTTCTGGGCTACAGGTAGTTAGCGACCAATTTGAGGCCGCCCTCTTTAAACGAGCCAGATCACTTGTAGATTATTTTTTCTGAAGAATCCAATGCATTCAACACATTTACCCTGTCTGCATTAATTCCAATTGGCGTTAAAACTATTTTCATAAGGTAATAACTGAAAGATCTTCTATTTTTTCCATTAAGAAAATACTCTGATTCATCACTTCAAACCATTTAATTCTTATTAAACAGAACCCAAAAATTGTTAAAAAGCAATAAATGGTTACAGGGCTACATTCAAAATTGGTTTAAACTGAATGAAATAAATAATAATATTAAAAAACAATATTTTCATTTAGCAATTTGGATCTGTTGAACGTATGCTTAACATTAAAATACTAATAAATATAAACTAATTCCAGCTCACTCAAAACTTCCTCTTATTGATTTAAATTTAAGCTATGCTTTGTTCCTTCAGTCCTAATTCCTGCATGTTTTCAAGGCTCCTTTAATGCATAATAATGCTATTGAGTTCTGGAGAGATCGACGTCTTGCAGTCTACGACCATCATTAGACTAGCAAGACCAAGACTAAATGAACAAGAACAAGACCAATACCAAGGCTGAATAGGCGAGACCAAGACCAAATAGGCAAGACTCAACATACAAAACATACTTTTTGCGCGATTGATCTTTTTTGTTTATTTTTTGCGCGATCGATCTTTTTTGTTTATTTACAGCATCGGTTGTCAGGACGGTAGGTTGTGTTTACTGGTTTCTAAGCCTAGCACGTCGGTAAGTGATTTACTTACCGTTCAGACGTCGGTAAGTAATTTACTTACCGACGTCTCAGCCCTACATACATTTGAGTGGTCCTAAATAATATAATTACTCCATTCATTACACAAAAGGAACAAAAGAAATAAGAATATTTATATTTTTTCAATTCATAGAACCGGAACAATATAAAAAGTAATAAAAAAAAACAATTTCACCAGAATGCAAATTATATTTTAAGCTGATCCAGAGGTATAAATGTCACTTTTGACATTTCGTTCAATCCAATGAAATTTAAATTATTTAATTAGCGTCTCGAACGTTAAGGGTAAACAACCCTTACCGTTCTTAATACTTAATATACTGGGTGTCTCATTATATTCTGACTGTTTTCAAGAGCTTATATCTTCGAAACGGTTCTAGATAATAAGATGCGGTTTCCACAGTTAGGTTTAAAATTACCGTGAGTTTTGTTGTGACACATTTATATAAATGGCGTACTTCCGGTTTACCCGCTAGAAATGTGGCGTATTTTCAGAATACAGTAGATGTAATTTTTTGAATGGGACACCCTGTATATTAAGCAATTTCTTGAGAGACGCATATTTTTACTTTTTATCGGTACCTTAAAGTTTAAAATCGGTACACAGAAAGCGAACATTGCTTTCGACCGGTAAACAACCCTTACCGTTCTTAATATTATTTAATATACTATATATGCTGATGTATTTTTAATATTATTTTAATAGCAATGAAATAGAGAATTCTGCAAGCTGATAATTTGTGAATTATTAATAATTTATAAGCATGATTACCTTTAAAAATGGTACAAACGTGGTAAAAAGATTCAGTTCAAGTGCCTGTGCTGTTGAGCACAACCCAAACGTGGGTATGAACTAATGAATGACCTTTAAAAATATAAAATAATAAGTAACAGGTAAAATGAACAAGTCCAAGACTTTGGAGGCAAGACCAAAACCAAAACTAATTAAGCAAGACTAAGACCAAGTCCAGACGATTTAAGCAAGATTAAGTCCAGGCCTATACGAGTCTTGGTCATGCTTTGCTCATCACTAGTCGTCCAACTATTTACGCAATTGCTCCTTAAGTGATTATTGGTATCAGTCGACGTACGCTTCTCTGACGAATGAAACTTTTTATTGGAAATATAATGTTAGTCTTGCGTATGACCGATAAACTACGCTGCACGAACTTTCCAACCAACCCATATACAGGGAATGGAAGATTCTTCGCCTAAAAATATTACAATCTGACGCAACCTCTTTCAATAAAATATCGATGATAAGAAAGATACAGGGTGGCAAAGTTGAAATGTCAAAAATGTGTTTCCTCAGTAAATTGAAAGATTTTGGATATACAAACGTGAAAATTTGGAGATAGGGGTTTTAGGGCCTGGGAATTTATGGAATGTTATCCATTTTGATGTATTCTCTAGAGGGCGCCACAAAAGCTATGTAATTGGTATAACTGTGCGATTAACTTATTTATCGTTAACGGTATCCCTTTATTTATTGGAAAATATTAAAGCTGCATAATTTTTGCGACAAAAAGTTTAACTTAACATGAGTCTCAAAAGTTGCTGGTTTTCGAGATATTCGAATTTTAATCCCCCCTTCATAATTTTCATTCCATTTATTAGCAGAAAAATAATAATGTTATTAGGTGCTGATGTCAGCAAATTCATTATCAGGTATAATATAGCAAGAACATTGAGATATATTGTCATATATTTCGAAAGCGAAAGCAGCCTTTTTAAGGAAAGCTATGTTCTTGCTATACTATTACAGCTGATTATAAATTTTCTGACATCAGCGCCTACTAATGACATAGCTTTTTTGCGCCCTCTAGGGAATACATCGAAATGGATAACATATTATGATTTCTCAGGCACAAAAACACCTATCTCCAAATTTTCACGTTTGTATAGGTATCCAAAATCTTTCAATTTACTGAGGAAAAACATTTTTGACATTCCAACTTTGTCACCCTGTATATTTTTTATCATCAGAATTTTATTAAAGGAAGTTGTGTCAGTATTTATATTTTCAGGCCAAGAATCTTCCCTTTTTTTGTCCATTACTTACGGACCACCCTGTATATGTTTTTCTGTTTCATCTTCCAATGGCCTAACAACTTTCAAGTATATTGCAACTACCGACAAATAATTACAAAGCTTACACATGAACCGAGGCTAATAACACCGAAGGAAAAAGACGAGATTTGAACTAATTATCCTTCACTTTAACTTCCGAAGAAAACATAAAGATAGTTTTTTCAAATGGCTAATTGTAGCTGAACAAGAAGCCACCTGGTATTTATAAAGTGACAATTTTAATCCTAACAAAAGTGATGTGATCGTAAGAACAGTTGATTTGATTGCTTCATTTAACTAGGTAGGTAGCTACTTCCGAATTATTTTTCGCGAAAGTAAACTAGAAAAAACTATAGTTATTATTCAACAACGACGTTATGCAATTAGATTACGTAATTTTAGGTTGAGAAGAAATGGAATCCGATATAAAAAAGTTTTTATTAATATTATTTAGTTACGCGATACTTATTTATTATGGCCCGACTTTTGTATCTTGAAGTCATTAGTATTGGGACTATATAAGGAGATTGAACTCCATGTATTCGAATTTCTGATAATGGTAGAGGGCGCCTGTTTAAAAATAGTACTATAACATCTGATGGCAGCTTTATAGGCTGGTATCTCCTTTGACAGTTCGCGGTTCACGTGTGGGGTAAGTGAGATTAGGAAATAAAAATGATTTTTTGTGTTGATAAGAAATGCGTTTGATAAGTCATAATAATCTCAAAATAACTGTGAATGAGCTACAAAAACTTATAACTTATAACAAAGGTTTGGTAGTGTCTCAACTAAGATACGGAATCATAAGAAGGGGTGGCGTATGTGGAATTTGCTTTCAGCTGGTAACTATTCATATATAGTCTATATAGAAAGGACAAGGAGTAATAAATCATTCATTT
>CAJUYG010008269.1:0-10025 GCA_910591675.1 Galerucella calmariensis | reverse complement strand
CATTGAGCCATGTCTCATCTAGATAATAGATTTGTCTTCCCTCCTGTCTGTATTTTCGGATATCTCGTAAATACTGTCGTCTCCAACATATTATTTGCTCGTTGTCGATTAGCACTGATTTGCGACTTTGCTTCTCCCAAGTAAAATTTCATTTGTGTAATATTTTCCACAAAGTTTTTCGTCAGGCAAATTCTCGTCCTCCTTTACCATTCTTAGAATTATGTCGAGGGTTGGGATCTCTTTTTTAAAATATAATTCGTGTACTTTTCGTCTTCTTGTATTTTGCATATGTTCATCAAGGTCAAGTGGTTTTCTTCCAGTTGACTTTTTAGGTGGAGATATATTCCCATTTTTCCTCTCCCTTAGAAGCCTGTAAATAGTAGATTCACTAACTCCTGTCATATTGGAACATGTCGAAACTATATTTCTAACAGTAGCAGCACATTTAACACTACAGTCTTCGTTTGTAAGCTAAGCACGCTCTTACACTTTACTGGGGTGAAGACATTTCAGACATTTTTCACAACACAGTTAACACTTATGGAACGTAAGCGACTCTGAGCAAAACAAATTATACAAATTTGGGCGAGACCAAGTTTCACCGTATATAATAATAATAATAATGTTTATTTACTAAATATAAAAAATATAAAATAGTACAGGTTAAGTAAATGTAAACAAACAATTAAAAATCACTGAAGCTGTAAGTAGCTGGACGCTTCTTACAGCTTGTACGTGATATGATCATAAATGGTTACATTAATTTATGACACATGTATATTTTGGTGTTAGGACATCATCGGGTTTTTAGGACATCATCGTATTTTTAGGTGTGTGTGGTAAGTGAATATTACTGGTTATTGATCATTTTATTTAACATATCTTCATTTAGAGTTAATATCCAATTTTTAATTTTTGATTTAAAATGTTTAAAATTTCTTAAGTTTTTGAATTCTATAGGAACTTGATTATAAAGTTTAGGACCCAAGTAGTCAAAACAACGCTGCCCTATAGCTTTATCTCGTCTAGGTAGGATATATACATTTTTCTTATAACGAGTTTCATGAAGGTGTTCTGGACAAATCAGCTGATTTTTATTTTTATAAAAGTACAACAACATTTTCATACAATAAATTTGTCTAGCATCCATGAAACCACTTAGATTATAAATATCTTGACTAGAAAAAGTGATATTTTTTCGAAAAATTATTCTCATTATCCATTTTTGAATAACATTTAATTTTTGTAGGTGGCAGTTATTGACTCCTCCCCATGCAAGAATTCCGTAGTTGATTTGGGATTGTGCTAATGAGTAATAAATAGTTTTCAAGTTATGAATATCTAAGAATTCTCTCAAGTATCTAAATTTAGACAGGAGACCTCGTAATTTTAGAACTATACTTTTAATATACCTGCAAAATTTCTCAGTAGTCATTAGGACAATCCCTAGTAGGTTCCTATTGTAATGTTTCTTAGAAATTATCAAGTTGTTTTAACTAACCGAATTTAGATTCATATTACCTTTATATATGAGATCGGGTATAAAATTAAATAGTAAATAAATTCCTTAGATGAACGGTGACGCTTATGGTTTACTACCTGACTAGCATCTGTGACCTTTTCGCGTGCTGTCAGACAATAAGAAACAGTGATAGTAGTTCAACAAAAACTTGTGAAACATAATTTTGTATACCCAGGAGATTGTCTTTAACATATTTGCTGCTTAAAATTACCTATCAAGATAAAATTATTTGAATAAAAATGTCATTAGTTTGAAATTCGCGCTCAACCGAAAATGACTGATGACATAACGAGTACATTCATAATATATCGAGAGTTGACAGTGTACTTGTCAGTCAGACGACGGAGTAAACGCTTTTCGTGGTGCGTTTGTGAATTATTTTTAATTTTTGTCTCAAATTTGACTAGTAGTGGAAAATATTGTACATACACCATGGTGTTGACGACATTTATATACCTCGCACCTTATTCCGCTCGGTGCAAAGCCTCTCTTGAAATAATCTTGGTGCTCGGTCGATAACAACAGTCTGCACCACCTTGGTGTATATAATATACTATTACATAGTTTAGGAATTCATTGATTGGTGTTTTCACTTCTGCAGTCCCATGACTCGACTCTACCTTATTTAAATTCTATACTTAGTAACCGGGTGGTTACATTATACTTACTATAGCTGCTAATCCGGAAAGAATGGTACCAGTTCTAAGAGACCCGCAGCAGCAGAATGTCTTCAAACCGTATTTAGCCATATTGCAGCCCAAAAATCTGTAAAAAAATAACTAAATTAATTAAACAAACAATATTGACGTCTGCAGTTCGGCAATCGAAAAATATTACGCTCTAATTTTAAAGTACTTTGTATTTCACCAATTTGTAGTGGAAAAAAATATCAAGCCACCTTTTAGTTTGACAGCATATGAACTGTTAAGCTGGGTACAGACCAAGTTCTCGAATAGTTTGCGAACTTTTTCGATCTTGGTGTATACGCCTGTTCGCGAACAGTTCTAGAGCAGCTCGGCAGTTCGTTTGGGGCTCCGAGTCGAGTCGGTACTTTCAAAGGGTTCGTTTGCAAACACGCGGCGAACTCAGTGTATGTGTGGACGTTGACTGTTCGGTATCATAAGTGCAGTTCTAGTTCGAACTTTTCAACGAACTGGACCGAACTGAACACAGAAATTAAACTCTTCTTGTGTGAACGATGTGTTTGGGAGCTGCTCGGGTTCAATTCGGGAGCTGTTCTCCAACAGCTCGCGAATTCTTTATTTCGGTCTGTACCCAACTTAACTAATTTGACGTTTCTTTTCATCAATAATTCGATTTGTTTCGCATAATTTAGTAGTTGTTTCTATTATTATTATGGATAGTAGAGATTCCGAAAAAATAATAGCAAAGTCAAATGTGGCCACTTTAAATTTATTTCCGGAGGAAAATTACATAAAAAAATAAAAAACTTTTATGAAATGTCGGAGCTTTTATCACCCTTCTTGTTTCTAGTAACACCATCTATAGTAATTACTTTATTACATGATTCAACCAAGAATTTTTCTACCCACCAGATCAATTAAACCTTGCTTGACCCGTGACTAAACCATGATGGATTTCTCCGAAGAACTGCTCTCACATCATTTCACATATTTAGGTAAACTTCCATTAGTTCATTTATGGTTACGACTACTTCTCCAGTCTCAATCGTATAATAAAAAAAACCAGATATATACATGTGTGTGCACATTAGCGGAAGGTCATGAAAAAGATTGCTTTAAAGAATTTATGAGAACGTACTGAGAAATGACAATGATGTTATAAGTTACCGTAAGAGAACCTTGGCGAATGCATATATATACAAGTGACCAAACAATTTGTTATTGCAAATTGAATATTTGAATGATTATCGGCTACAACAAAATTTCAGATTATTTTGGAAACACCCTATACAGTGCTATTCAAAAGTCCCCTCCCCCCTCGTATCTATTGAACGGCTAAACTGACATTAATAAAATTTGGAGGGTGAAAATGAAGTGTTGTAAAGTTCTATACGAATGGTAACAGGTGAAGTAATAGTAATAGATGACGTCACAGTGCCACTCTGGCCAATAATTTTAAATAGGACTCTATGGCAAGTGATATCTCGTTTGGAAGGCATTGACATTGGCTACAAAGCCATATTAATTTTGTTTGGGCTTAAACTAATTTTGACGGATAAATTAAATAAATACCAAAATTATTATATCACATTTAAATATTGAAGTTTTTTCAGTCCGCCTCTGGTTAGTTGTCAAAAAAATTGACGTTTTTAATTTAATGGTATTTGTTGCTTTGCAAAGTTTTTCTAAATAGCTTAAATATTTAATTTTATGATTGTTTAACGAGACGTTTAAGAGTTTACATAGGCAAAATGGTACGTACTCAAGCCGACAAATTAGCAGCTATCTTAATAATTGGTGAATCTATAAAGAATTTCCATGAAGCGAAACATTTATTTAATGAGAGATACCCAGATCGCCCTATCTCGAGAACTTATTTGAGGGAACTTCTTCACAACGATCTGGGGGTCTATTCTCAAATGTCGAATGACATTTGTCGTATTCGACATATGTCGATAGAAATTGTCGCACAACATTGGCATCTGGCATTCTCAAATGGGTTCGACATATAAGTCACATGAGATAAATTTTGTCGAATAACATGAACTGGCAACACCGAAATTTCGATATTATATCGTGTTCTATGCCACTTCTCTTGTAAAGTTGTAAAATAATGAAATGACAGTAGTAGTTAGATGATCTGTGATGACAGTAATGATTTGGTTATTTGTTAAAATGTACAATGTACTTACTCGAATGTAGAACAAGAATAACAAGATAAACATGGAAAGTGAAACCAAAAAAAATTATTGCACCCAAAACCAAAAACGAACATTAATAAATTTGATGCAAGAAAAAGAAAATGAGCCTCTTTTATCTGGAAAATACCTTTTCTTCAAGAGATAATGCACTTGCACGATTCCCTTGTTCTATTAAGGGTTATAGAATAATGATTAGCTCTCTAGCTAATTATTTAGTTAATCTGAACGTTTTAATAAACTTTCTGTCAGATAAAAATGTAAAAGCGCTTCTATAAATTCCTCGTCTCTCTCGAGGCCGCTGACACATTTCTTGATTTTATAAATTTTCAATAGCAATTAATAAAGCTGCCATTTTCTCTCTACAGAAATTTCTGAAACAGAACCTAACAAAAGTATTAAACAATGTTTTGAGTGTTTTCACTTTTGACATGTATAACGTTAACCTATTAATTTCGCAAGTAATGAAATTCTCGCATTCGACATAAATTGTCGACTGCCTTTGACCATTCTACAATTTGTCTATCAAAAATTTGCGAATGCGACATTTGAGAATAAGAATATTCATATTTTATTCGACAAAGAGGATTTCTCGCATGCGACAAAATATGTCACGGTTTGAGAATAGGGTCCCAGATCGACCAACATTTGGTGATGATAAAAAAATTGATATAGTTGCTGAAATGGTAGTAAACCCTACTTCCTCTTCAACTAAAGTTGCGTCTATCTGTGAAGTAAGTAAAAGTACAGTACAGAGAGTGTTGGATAAAAATAAATTTCATCCATTCAAGTTAAAAATGTTGCACCACCTTTCGGATGATGACCCCGACAGAAGACTCGAATTATGTGAATGTATGACAAATAAAATTAGTCAAAACCCACATTACACAAAAACAATTTGTTTTAGTGACGAAAGTACTTTTTGCCTCAATGGAAATGTGAATACACAAAATGTAAGGCATTGGAGTAACACAAATCCTCACACCTTTCGTGAACAACATACCCAATTTCCAGAAAAAGTCAATGTTTGGGTAGGTATTTTGGGAAACCACATAGTTGGTCCTGTTTTCCTAAATTCAAATTTAAGCGGTGAAGTGAATCCGGAGATGTTACAAAATGCAATTAAGCCGTTAATTCTTGAAATTCTGGAAGATAATCCAGATGAATTCGGCCATCTGGAAATAACATTTCAACAAGATGGTGCCCCTGTACATTATTATGGTGCAGTAAGACGTTACCTGGATGAAGAATATCCAGGTAAATGAATCGGCCGGCGAGGTCCTATAGAATGGCTACCTCGGTCACCAGATCTGACACCATTAGATTTTTTTCTATGGGGGTACTTGTATTTTGTCAAATTTAAAGGTACTTTACTCTTGAGTAAAGTTCATATTCTTTGAGAAACTTCGTATAATACTGAAAAAAATGATATCTGATAATTTTATTTTGGATTTTAGAACATGCAGAACTTTTTATGAGGAATAAGTTTTTTTCCTAAAATTGATGATAAAAAAGTTTCCCATATGGTGCGAAATTAAGTGAACACAGTTTAATATTTTGTTTTTTTTGATTGCTTGTATAAATCCTTGAAGTCTCTAACAATAAAAAACGTTCAAATGTTATATCAGGATATATTTACAATCTCAATTCCGCAGTCTCCCATTGTATAATGACGCATTCTTTCAATCAGGTCTACCTAAACTCAATTACTTTTATTAGTATATTTACCGAGCAATTTACTAAAGATACATGCCAGTCTTCATTAATTTATTGAGGTGCACGCTTTTACTAATATCCTTTCCACCATATTACCTTCGGTAGACAGGTCTGCACTGGTGAGGAGACTATTCTCTTTACAAGCTGAAGAAATTTTTTCCTACATGGTGCAATACAAAGTCAGTACCTATATTGCAAATGATGCAATTCTCTTATTACAACATTGCTGTCTACCCAATAACCAATAATTAAAAGAAAAAAAGTGTATAGTAACCTCAAAAATTAATGTATTAAACCATAATAATACAGAGTATAGAGTATGGAGCCCCCTAAGTATCTCCTAAACGGTTTAATATTTTTAAATGAAATTTCTCGTCCCCTTCTAAGAGGATCCAAGGAATTCAAAAATGCTATCAAATTTAATGTACCATTTCCGGTTAAACCGGAAATGCATATCAACTTTGTTATTTTAAATAGAACACCCTGTATATTTTCTCATTTTTGAATTCCTTGTGAAATTCTGCATACAGTGAAACTTTCTATCTATATTTTTTATTGAATAATTGAGGCTTTAATTAATAATTTATCGTTTTTGACTTAATGGGCTCATTTACATATTTTTTTTATTTTACCATTAGGAAGAGCACATCATTTTGAGGCTCTGTGCAAAAAATTAAACGACAGCGAGACTCCTAAGTCGCTTAAAAAAATTATAAGCATTAAACAGCGCTCCTCTCCGAATTTCAGGCGTGACGTATTCGCATATGAATTAATTAATTAATTATTGAGTAATCTACCTTTTAGTGTAGTACAAAGTGTGTAATAATATTTTTCTGTGTTATTTGTTACTATTGTTTTTTCTGTTATGGTGTATCCAAGTGAAGGAAAACGTATCGAAATTTTAATTATACAAGAATATGGAGACGATATAAACCTCAATTATTCAATAAAAATATAAATGGAAAGTTTCACTGTATGCAGAATTTCACAAAGAATTCAAAAATGTAAAAATATACAGGATGCTCTATTAAAAATAGCTATAGTATAGTTGATATGCATTTCTGGTTTAACCGGAAATGGTACATCAAGTTTAATAATATTTTTGAATTCCTTGGATTTTCTTAGGAGGGTAGGAGGGTATGAACAATTTCATTTAAAAATATTACACCGTACTTAGGATGTTCCATACTTATACTAACTCTGTATATAAAAATATTATTATTGTAATGGAAAAGTGAGAAAAGTTCAGAGAAAAAAATACTCGGGAATCACTCTCGTTTTTTTTCTTTATCTGGAAAGTTATTTGAAGGAAAAATATAAATATTTTAGATCCAAAAATCCTCTTTATATAGTAAATGTCATGCTCAATCGATTGCCGTTGACTAGAATATGACACGGGGGATGATTATACAGAAATCTTCAAAAGTATGGAAGGGTGTCATATCGCATTCGTAAAAAATTGGAAAAAAATTGTTTTTGTAAATTCTGAACTTTTCATAATCTAAATAGTGAGTTTTCATATAGAAGAGTAGCCAAAATATCATTAAGACTTTAATAATTTTAATTTTGATCTATAATTTGACTACTTATTTCGAATAATAAAAATTTATTTCCAACACTAACTCCGGTCCTGATGATAATAAATTTATATTAAAGGCCGTTAAAGGTCACGGATTAGCCACGCCTGCAAAAAGCCATCGGATTCGATTCTTCGATATTCTTACAGGGCATTCATTTTCCACGAATGTAGGTCAAGTTTACCTTGGCTCTGACATTTGACATCCTTTTTACCTATACAGCAGTAGCGTAGCGATTGTTTTTTAAAAGCTATCTATTTTTTACCATGATTCATTTATCGTATTTATTGATATTATATTATTCAGTCGTATATTATCAAGACTAGATTATTTTTAAATGAAAATAGTGTGTTTATACTGAAGTAAATATAAATTTGCAATTGCAGGACACAAAAAAAGGGTGGACAATTTAAATATTGTCACAGTAGAGTAACTACAAATCCAGAGGCCCCCCAAGGATTTTAGCGAGGCCTATCAGTTTTATATTATCTATATGATCATATACATGAACAAATAAATTGATTATATGCAAATAAGGGGCTGGCGCCTGGGGTCCCCGGGGCCTCCAGCACTACGAGGCCCCCCACAACTGCAGCTCCTTAGTTACGCCATTGTATTGTCAACTGATGGCTCTGAGCATAAAAACTAATTTTCGGCAAAAATGAAGATTAGCGTGTTTTGCAAAAATTGACATCAAATAAAAAGTATAATAATAATTTAAAAAACCATCGTGGATTGTGTTTGTTACCTTGAATATGCTTTTGCTATTTTCATGTCATTAATATTGCTTACAAGTCGTATAGAATACGAGCTGTATATTATTTTATTGATCATTAGTTACTCTAATTACGTATACTAATTAAAACCGGCGCAACTGATGTAAGTAATTTTTTTTTTGACTGCTACACCACCGATAAGTGTAGGTAGGTTGGTCAACTAGGTCAATTTTTACGGATAAGATTAACGTGGTTCAACGAAATTAGATAATAATGATAAATGACATATAGCTCTCGCTTTAATCTAAGATCTACATGACGCCATGGATGCTGGAAAAGTGTTTAGAAAGAGAAAGGCAACATGTGAAATGATGATTTATATTGATATATTAGTGTGAGTGTGTTAATAGGAGGTGGATTTTAGAAGGAATGGACCGTTTGCCGAAAAACTAAATCAGACTACGAAGAAAGCTTAACTTAACTAGGTTTAAAAAAAAATCGAGGCCATAAATTTCATAAACACTTCACATCCATAGTATTCACATAGTATCAATGTGGCCACCTAACAGCCCAGAATTAAATCCGGTTGATTATTCAATTTTGGGAATTCTAGAACAAAATTTGTATGAGGGACAACAATTTGAAACAATCGAGCAGCTCAAAGAAAGAATGCAGTTTGTTTGGAACAATTTTGAACAGGGTGCAATAAATGGGGCTATCAATTATATATGGGGCTATCAATTATGGCGCAGACGACTTCAAGAAGTGGTAAACAATAAAGGTGGCCATATTCATATTTTACTCTAAGTTTTAAAATTACTAAAATGTTTTCATAAATGTGTTATTTGTTAAAATGTTATTTAATAAAAAACTGATATTTCGCGAATCCGGTAATTTCGGAATATTTCCGTTTCACTGAAGTGTTCTGGATATTTTATCTACCGAAAAAACATATTAGTACAAATTTAGCTAAGACAGTTTTCATTTGCAACGAACTCAAATGCACTGTTATATAATTTTTTTTATAAGTCCGACCCTGTTCATTATTTTTGCTTCCAAATTTACAGTCCTGTTAAGGACATGTTAGGTTATTATCCATGCGAAAAGAAAAGAAATCGCCCAAAAAACAACAAAAATATTGTCAATTAAAAAATGTGCTCCTTTATTTCGGCCCACAGTGTATATATGTTACCGTGAAAGACCGAAATCTGGTGAATGTCGAGATACACCGGTGAATGTCAACATTCTCAACGTTGCTTGACGTATGTCACACTCATGGTGTATGTTAAAAAGAATTTTTTTTGAAATCAAAACAAAAAAAATCCATAGGTCTTTATTTATTAAAATAATATGGGAAAAGGACTTTGTTGAACTCAAAACAAACAGTAGAACATAAAAATATAAAATGAAATATAAAAAATAAGAACAATATCTTATTTATTGCAACAACTTAAACTACCGTGGCACTTCGAATTGCACAAAAATTCCTTGCTTTTACAGCTGCATTTAGTTCTTTTGCAGTTACAACGTGTATAGCCTTGCCCTCCACTTTTTGAATTAGCAGAAGCTGCTTCTCTTAGCGACATTTCTTTTGTTGAAACTTCGTCCATGGAAAGTAACTTTTCTTTACAAATTACGAACTGATTACGGGT
>CAJUYG010008268.1:0-10027 GCA_910591675.1 Galerucella calmariensis | reverse complement strand
GCACTTCATCTCTTATATACCGCTCGCATAACCTCTCCATTGTTTTTGAAAAGAACGATGTGAGACTAATTGGTCGGAATGCTTTTGGTAAGGTGTAGGCCATCCTACCTGGTTTGGGTATAAATACCACTCGTACTTCTCTCCACTTACTGGGAATATACCTCAGAGCTAAAGAGGCTCTGAAAATTCCAACCAGGTGCGGCATAAGAATATCCATTCCCCATTGGAGTAGGGCTGGTCTTATTCCGTCAGGTCCTGGTGACTTGAAGGGGGAGAAGCCCGATATGGCCCACCTCATCTTGTCCTCATCAATTACTGCACTAGCAGATTGCCAGTCGTATTGTGAGGGTGTTGTTGGTACTTCCGTCCAGTTTGACGTTCCAGGAAAGACAGAACCTGGGAAGTGAGTTTCCATGAGAATCTCAGCGCTCTCTTGAAGGTTGGCGGCCTTGTCGCCATTTTCCCTTGTCAGGATGCCGATACTCTTATGGTGGTCGTTTGAGAGTGCCTTCTGTAGCCTAGAAATTTGTGGGAAGTCTTCGACTGCCTCACAATAGGCTCTCCAGGCTTCTCTTTGCTTTTGTCTGCAGACTTTTTTGAACTCTTTGAGGTTGGCTTTATACATTTCCCAGTCCTCTTTGAGTTTTGTTCGTTTTGCCTTGTTAAAGGTCGTTCTCGCTGTCTTTCTGAGGTGTTCCAGTTCAGGGCACCACCAGGTATTGGTCGTGCCACCTGTCTGAACCATCCTCATGGGACAGGATTCCTTATAGGCAATGTCTATTTTGTTTTGGATAGATAGTGTGTACCTTTCCAGTTCCTCATTATTGCTGGGAGTCAGGACCTCTGTTTCCCGCAGAGCACCTTCTAAGAGTCGATTGTAGAGAGCTACATCCGTCCTCTTCGGGTCACGGGATTTTACAGTGGTCCTGAGATCCTGGCTTACCGTATAGGTCAGCCAGCGGTGGTCTGACATAGAAATATGATCCGACACCTGCCAGTCCTGAATTTTGTTTGATATTTTGGCTGTCGCCAGCGTAATATCTATTAATGTTTGGCTACGGGCGTTAATAAATGTCGGCTCCGTGCCTCTGTTTAAGATTGTTAGATCTTTCCTAATTATATATTCATAAAGAGACTTACCTCGGGCGTTGATATCCTTGCTGCCCCAGCTCAAGTGGTGTGAGTTTGAGTCGCAACCCAATATCAGCTCCACTCTGTGGTTGAGGCAGTGATCCACTAGTACCTCCATCTCTTTAGTCGGTGGTAGGGTGGCTGCATCTGAAGGTAAGTACACCGATGCGAGTACCAACGCCGTATATTTGCCTCTTCCATCTGGACATTCCACTTTAACCGCAGTAAGGTCTGAGGTGCAGAATTGTGCCATCGGAGAGACTCTGTATTTCCTTGGGACGTAAATAGCTGTCCTAGGTTGCTGATTGCTTGGTAGGCTGAAAATTTGACCCGTTAGGCTACTGAAACCAGTAATTTTGGTCTTTATTATCCAGGGCTCCTGGATCAAAGCTATTGCATCCTCCAATACATCAAGGCGGCGACATAGTGTTGCCGTTGCCGCCTTTTTGTGTTGGAGGTTGCATTGTATAATATTCACCTTTTTTCCAACGTCCTTGCCCATGAGTAGGTTGCATGGAGTTGGATTCTCTTTAGAGGTCCATCTGCTCCTCCGCTAGGGGAGAGACGACCTCGCTGTCTTCGGGTGCCTCCTCCGTCAGGTCATCGACTGTTTCGACGTCCTTTTCGGGACCCATGGTGGCCTTGGGGTCAATGTCCACTTTAGGTGGCTCGACTACCAAGGACCTCGGGTCTTCAGAGGTGCCCCCTGCTTCCTTCCTTGTTACCCTAATAGTCAATGAGGTGAACGCATAGCTCATCCTCATTGACTTCTATTAGACCTACTTGATAATTGTTGATGATTTTGACTTGAATATTTTAGTAAGTGTGCACTTCGAAAAACATTTCCGTGTAACTCAATTTTTTCTTTTCTTTTGGAATAAACTATTGATTTATAAAAATCATGATAAAATATTTTTTTCTCCATCCGAATCTGGAGTATAACTGTTTTTGTTAAATGATAAGATTTTGATACTTATGTAAATTACACCTACCAAAAATGAAAAAAATCTATAGGGTGGTTCTAAAGTTATTACGTAAATATTTTGGTGCCGCTTTATTTTCTCTGCTCTTTTCGAATAATCTATTGGATTAAAAAAATTCTGAGATACAGGGTGTTGTTTTGGAGATTATCGAATTTTGCAAATTTTTCTCAAACCAGACCTGGATTATAATTATTTTTATTACACTATCTTATTGTGTAATCAATGCAATAAATTCTTACCAAAAATGAAAGAATTATATAGGGTGGTCCTAAAGTTATGGCCTTCAAAATAATTGGACTAAATGAATAAAACACCCTGTATCTCTGTTAATAATTATGTTAGACCAATTAACCAAGGCTATTTGTAACCACCAAAGTGTCCTCTACTTGCAGTTAACCTATGGTGGTTTAATTATCAAACACCCTGTATAGTTTTTTTCATATTTAATAGATGAGGCTTTTACTTGATGTAGATCCATACCAAATGATGAAATTAAACAATTTGATTTGTTAAAATCTACATTATATTAAAATTGAAGTTGTGACGCGTTTCGTTAACACAGTAGCTTTCTCAAACGAAATACTGAATTTTACGGATATTGAAAAAGTGTCTAAATATAGAATTAACTAAAGTATTTAACAAGTTTACCTGAAAATTCATTCACAACAATCTTTCTAGGTAAGAAGGTTTAATACCCAAGTAACAATTTATGCTGATTATTGATTGAAAAAGCGCTTAAGCAGTTTATTGTTCAGTCTCAAGCTGAATGTCGGTATCAAACTTATGTTGAATAAACCCTTGTTAAGCTCTTATTCCCCCAAAAGTGGAGAATTTAAACAGCTATCACTGGACATTATGTCTGCCAGTCATGACTAAAGAAGAGCTTCTTCAGCTCTTATTCAGTCGTAGTTCTGCCTTTATGCAGATTGTGTAGTGTAGTGTAGCTGATTTAAATTGCAGACAAAGCTTCTATGCAGCTCTTGTTCAGTTCACCTTCGAAGCAAAAACAAATTAATATGCATTATCCATTTTATTAATTTCTGGATTTTATATTATTTATTCATCTCAACTACCTCAGTTACATGCTATTATAATTGAAATTACAAATATTTTTACTTACCTTTTTTTTCTTTCTTCCTTCGTTGGGGATTGAATCTGGGACTCGTCGATTATCATTTAACAATCGATTCATCTTTAGCCTCTGAGCCAAACGAACACATGCTAAATGTTTGCGAATAATGGTATTTGTAAATCTACATGATACAGAAATATTAGCAATTATGTGATTATAAAAAAAAACTAACGAATTGGAAAACAGCTTTCAATTTAATATTTGAAAAATTTAATAGACGTGATGTAGAGCCCCCATTAAAAAAAGTCCAAGTTATGCCAAGTTCCACTGCTACATAAACATATTTATATCATGTGTTAGAAGTACCGAACGTTCAATTGAACCTGATGATGAACGGCCACCAGCAAGACCACCAGTTGTAGATAAAAAATATAATTTGTACCTACCCTTTATTACCCTTCGTACAAAGTAATTCGTCATATTTATGAATAAAGTTATGGATTAAAAAAAACAACGTGAGACCAATTTCTAATTATAATGATAAATTAGCGGCAATTTATGATTTTTATCCAAAAGATGAATATGAAGTTCATCGGCAGATGTAAACTCGTATACCTACGCTTATCAAATTCTTGGACTTTTTTGAAAAAACTAGGAGTGACAAATTTTTTATTATGGCAATAAAAGAGCGATGAACTAGCGACAAATTATGGTAATATCAGTTTTTTCTAAAAATTGATAGATAAAAAGTGGTTCTGCTAGCTTAATATTTTTAAGAAACGAAGGGCGACAAATTTTTAATTAGGGTTATAAAAGAGCGATAAATTAGCGACAAATTATGGTGCTATTAGTTTTTTCGAAAGTTGATTAGGTAAAAAGTGGTTCTGCTAGCTTAATATCAACCTAGCAGAGCCATGGTTTTTTTTAAAAAACGACGAGCGACCAATTTTTAATTATGGTAATAAATTAGCGATAAATTAGCGACAAATTATGGCATACTCAAAAATTCAAATTTCCGAAATGGTTCTGCTAGGTTAATGGGGGTTTTAAGCCTAGGGATTTAGTTTCTATTCATGCATAATTTCAAAATTTGGATGGAAAGTGTGTTGGTTTGCTAATAAATGATTTGAGTAGTTGGATTCTAATTCTTGGTTGTCATAGCTGTTTGTGTTCTGAAATTCTAGTTTAAAACTGCCTAAAAGTTCTACCTATATAAATTTTATCACAGTTGTCAATAACTCCTGATTTGTTTAATTTCGAAGATTTAGATTTGTTGTTTTTAATGAATTGTTATCAGTTTTGGAGCAAATATTCGAGTCTAAAGTTTTTAAAAATGATTTGATTTTTAAGGATGGTCTTCCAAAGCATTTGAATTGATTAATTTTGTTTTTATCAGAAATAAATACTTGTTCTAGAGTATGTTTTAGTATATTTTTATTCATGATATTGTCTATTAAATTTGGAACGTAATTATTATTAACTGCTATTTGTTTTATTATATTCAGCTCTTTGTTGTAATTGTCAATATTTAATGGAACTGTTAAAAGTCTATGTATCATACTATTGAAAGCTGCTAATTTATGACTGAATGTGTGAACCGAGCTATTTTGAATTGTAATGTCTTTATATGATGGTTTGTGGAATATAGAAAAATCATGTTTATTATATATATTTGAAATTGTAAGGTCTAGAAAGTTTATAGCCTTATTGTGTTCAATTTCTACTGACTGTAAATTTGATATTTTTATAAATTGAGCTGATGTGAGTAATGAAGTTATCACAAAGTAGTACCGGTGAAGCAAACTAAAATGTCGTCTACATATCGATGCCAGTACAATTTTAATATAAAGTAGATTTTAACAAATCAAATTGTTTCATTTCATAATTTTTCCATATTCACGTCAATGTGCTACAATAAAACACCCTGTATAAACAACGCAAATATTACCTGTAGAAAAAGCAGTGCTTGGAGTAACTATTTACTGTATGCCCATATCAATAATGGTAGAATAGGAAAACTACATTTTCCGGCAATATAGTATTTATGGGTCGCCTTTGAGTCGTAAAGAAATATAGAGAGATGCACAGTTGGCGAAGTTTTTTTGTTCCTTTCGATCGGTTCATACACGCTGCCAAACCACCGAATGCGCCACACGAGATCACCCACTTCTATTTATTGCTTAGACAGAAACGGTGTTGGGAAGAAAATGTATTGCCACGTTTGTGTTACCTCCATGTAAGTGCAGATGTTTTATTTTCCGATGAATGCAACATTTTTTAAGTGGCTGGATTTTTTTTTTAAAGAAACTATAACATTCTGGAAAGCAGTTAATTGTGAGTTAATTGTTTTGATATTAAAGAGATAGGTGGAGTGGAATGAATGGATAGGAAAAAATTGCACCAGAAGAAGTGGAAAATTTGGTTTATCTCTTCTGGTAATTTTATTTTAAAGGAGCCCTCCCTCCGCCAGCTCCACCTCACCTTCCTGGGCTTATTGTGGATCCTCCTAATGCTCTGACTACTGCCTATCCATCCAATCCGTTCCTGTATTAGCTCATACAGGTTTTTTACTGATTGGTTGTAGAAGTCTTCTGGAGTGATTTTGGGTCTTCCATACTGTTTCTCCCTCCTGTAGTCCAGCATAGTGAGTGCATAGCTGTTTCGGTGTCCTTTTTGCATCTCCTGCATGTAAGGTCTCCGTTTTACAGCTCTTTTTTTTCAGGTTCTCCTTTGTGGGAAAGTGTCCCGTAAGAAGCCCTGTGATGGTGCGTAGTTTGTTCCTGCTCATCGAGAGCAGCTCTTTCGCTACTTTTTCTGATGGTTCTCTTACGAATTTCTTCCCATGTGTTTGCCTGGGCGTATTCTTCCAGTGTTTATGGTGTTGTTCTTTTATCCACCCCTTTAACCATGACCTAGGGGAGCATCTTGGAATGCCCACATCTGGTTCGGGTCTGTTCATCAGGGTTGACGATCCTGCTCCTATCAGTTCGTCAGCTTTTTCAATGCCAGCGATTCCTTTGTGACCTAGGACCCCCTCCAGTGTTACACTGTTCCGAGTCGCCAGCCTTCTAAGTTCTTCGCCGCATTCCCATACCAACCGAGATGTTACCTTAGAGCACTAGAGTGCTTTAAGGGCAGCTTGACTGTCACTGTAGATCCTGATCCGCCTGTTGTTGTAGGCTCTTATGTTATTTGTCCTTGCACATGCAAGTATTGCATAGACCTCTGCTTGAAATACCGAGGCGTATTTACCCAGTGAGACGTTTCTTTCAGTTCATTCGCTCTGCTGAGTGGTGGTGCGTTCTCTTCCTCAAGCTCCTTTCGATCTTTGATAACAATCTCGAAGTTCTTGCGAAATATATATCTGGTGATCATGTGGTCTGTTTAAAGATGTCGTCATCCACATGCCTTATTTCTGTGTGTCCTCTTCCATATGCCACGTCACGGTCTGATGCTTTTTCCAGTCGAGTTAGAGCTACCCTTGCTTCGCACATTATGACACAATGTAGTGGAGAAAAGTCTAGCATTGTCTCCAGCGCCGCTGTAGGAGTAGTCCTCATTGCCCCCGTAATGCCAATGCATGCAAGTCCTTGGACCTTGCTTAGTTTCAGCATCGCAGAGGTTTGTCTAATCTTTGGCCACAAGACCAGAGATTCAGCAATTCTTCAGTAACAGAATCATGAGCTTCCTACTGTAAGACTTCCTATCCTCTTTAGCCATTATCAGGAAAATTATAATTTTGGTTTCAGGGTCCTATCCCTTGGAGGAGTCGGTGATTGATGCCTCTGTGTATACTGACGATTGTTGTTACGAAAAAGACTTTGGAAAAACTTATAGGCGTTCCTGGGATTTGAACTACGGCCATTCCGGAAGCGTTTCCACTGTACTGCCTGCTCAGTATATTGACTGACATTAGCAGAAGAAAGACAATAAATGGTGACTTTTTCCAAAAGTGGTTAGTTAATCAACTACTCCTTGCTTTCTCCAACAAAGGAGAAAATGTGTAACGGTTATTGTCAACACATCGTATGATCGATTCTCTAAATTAATAGAGTTGAGAAGCATTTCCACAATTATTTGATATTCTAATGTTCCAGTGAATCACTTTTATTAATCTGCACAGGAGTCAATTACAATAAGTAATAATACTTGAATGAATATTTTTCAAGAAGTCACCACTTACAAATTCAATCCTTGATTCTACAAATGCGCTGAAATCAGCGGAGCTTACGAAAAGTTATTTTATTCGCAATTCTCTCATTCGTTCACTTTATGGAATTCTTTTCTCCACTTTAATGTTCGGTATGATTTTAAAACGATTGGAGAAAATAACCATTATAAGGTTTTAAAATTCGGTGGGGCGGTAACTGGCACAGGGTGTTCAGCATCACAATATTATAAAGAATTTACGATCTAGGAAATGACAAAATGGCATAATATCATATTGTTTTGAATAGAGATATTTATGCTACTGAAATTATTTATGTTAAGCACCTTTTAAACGGGCAATATTTTAAGTGCAATATGTGGCTGCAATATTGGCAACTATAGCCCAGCCAGCATGACAACATTTCAATTGTAGCATATGGCTCTGCCATATATATCTCGGCAATCTTATTTGCATCACTATGGCCCATTAATAAAAATGATTTGTTCCTTAGATGGGCTACTGTTTTGAACAGAAATAACTAGATTCTCAATACATGAACTTTATTCGACATAATTCGAGATAATTAATGACAATGTAGGAAATTATTATGTCAAGTAAAAACATTCGTGACAAATATTAAAACTAAGTATGTGTACACAAGAACCGCTAAAAACGCTAAATTGTAAATAAACAGCTTATCAAATATACTACAGTTTCCCCCCCTTTGTATTAACGACGAAATTTTGTAAATGACTTGGCATACGTCGTTCTATATCAGATTTCCTCAGTTCAATTACCGGGGCTTCGGTGCTAGTCGTTTTAAAATTTGTATGTTGTTGCAGTATTTCAGAAGAGCCGGAGGTATTCGGAGAGTGTATCATATCAATCGTAGTAGATTCTGGGGGATTGGTGCCACCTTGTGTTTGAGAATCTGCTTCAGTTTGATCGTTATCCTTAACTTTTGTCACTTCTTTTCCCTCACCACATGGAGCTAAGTGTTTCAGAGATACTGTCAGTTCCCGGCCATTCTGAAGACGGACAAGGGCATGATTAGAGTCTTCTTCCAATAGATCGACTTCGTCAACGAGTGGATCGTATTTAGATGACCTCACTTGACGACGCATAAGTACTTTTCCGGGAGTCAACAACCACGATGGGATCGACTCCCCATTCGGTGACCACCGGGGATGTTGAAACATGCGTTCATGTAGAGTTTCATTAGTGGCAGTACAGAGAAGTGACCGGACACAATTAAGGGATTCTTGGAGAACAATTTCCCATTGAGAGGTCTTTAGCATACGGGACTTGAGTGCCAACATAATAGTCTTCCAGATTGTACCATTAAATCTTTCTACTTGTCCATTTCTTTGGGGTTATAAGGTGCAGAGCTGGTCGCCACATTAAACTTATTTAAGTATCTCTTAACTTCATCAGATATAAAAGAGAAGCCTCTATCAAAATGGATGTAGGACGGTATTCCGAATGAAGTGGAAATATTATGTAAATTCTGTATTACCGTCGCTGATGACACATCAGAACTTGGAATGGCAAAAGGAAATCGTGAATATTCGTCAATGATCACTAATAAATATCGATTCTGTGATGTGGAAGGTAGGGGTCCCTCAAAATCGATATTAAGCCTCTCAAACGGTGCTGTTGCTTTTATCAATTTTACAGATAACTTGACAAAACGTGGTTTCAATTCGCAGCATATCGGACACATATTTGTTATTCTTCTTATTTCATCTATTGAAAATGCCAAATTTTTACCTCTAACATAATGATATAAACGAGTAACTCGAGGATGACAGAGAGTAGTGTGTAATTGTTCCAATGTTTGTCCGTCAGTTGCTAGATTACAGTCAATTTTAGTAAATGCGTCTGCCACAGAATTGAGTTGGCCAGGTCTATATATTATGTCATACTTATATTCGGATAATTCTAATCTTCATTCTATTTCTCGTTTTTGATTTTGCTACTTTGTTTAGAATTGAACATAAACGAAACTGATTGTTGATCAGTAATCAACTTATTTAGTAGGTCTATTTAGTAAGAAATGTCGCCATTTCCTCAGTGATTCAATTATTGCGTAAGCTTCCTTCTCGATGGCAGAGTGATTTCTTTCCGACGGGGACAAAGTTCGTGAAAAAAATGCCACTGGGCGTCCTTGTTGCGAAAGAGTCGCAGCTATTGCGTTTTCGGATGCATCAGTTTCTACTACAAATTCCAATGATTCGTCGATGCATTTGACAGCTGAATCTGCAATCGATGTTTTAAGATCTTCAAATGCCTCTTTAGCTTTGTCATTCAATGGAAACGTCATGCAGTGAGCTAACGGTGCAATCCGTTCTGAAAATCGAGGCACCCATTTCGAATAATGCGCAAACATACCAAGTACTCGTTTCATAGCATTGAGACTAGTGGGGAGAGCGGATAATGCAGAATAGTGTTGTTTTCAATAACATATCCTAGTAGTTTGATGTGCGTTATTGAGAATTTGCTTTTTCCAGTATTGGTTAGTTTATATTGCTTTGCTACCTGAAGAAAATGTTCTAAATTCCGATCGTGTTCAGCTTGATTGATTCCACAAATGGTTATTACGTCATCAAGATAAGAATAAGTGCCTCGTAATTTTTCAGTTTCTATTATCCTGTCGATAGCTCTTTGAAATTCAGAAACGCCATTCGTAAC
>CAJUYG010008267.1:0-10027 GCA_910591675.1 Galerucella calmariensis | reverse complement strand
GAAAACTCATTCCTCCATATGGAATCAATTTAATTTAATTTAGTTTAGTTGAATTGAGTTTTTTATTCATGGGATTGTCTTAACAAATACCACGCGAGCTCAGATTTAGCAGGATATTTTTTCCGGTGGTTTTCTCATGCTTACTTTCATTGGCAATTTAACGAGAGCTGTTCTGGCAAAATCACGAGAGCGTAGCTCGAGTAAGTAAGTATTCGTAAGTAAGTAAGTATTCGAAAACAACCACAAAAAATATCCGGCTAAATCTGAGCTCTTGTGGTATTACCCCCGATAATACCCTACATGTGGTGTTTTCAGTTTGATGTTTACTTTTTATTAAACATTAATTAAACGTCAAACTGACAACTGGATTAAAAATGTCGCGAAGATTAGGTATTGCATCAAACGATTCAACTAATTTACCAATTGTACTTTTCACAACTGTAGTCTTAAATAAAAATGAATACTATTTTATTAAAACTAATAAAGTTTGTATTTAAAATTATTAAACATCAGATTGGCAATCAATTTTTTGAAAGCTACAAAGTAAAAAATTATCTTAGCGAATACTCCTCGGGTCTTGATAAATACTCAAAAATTTTGTCGTAGAGAATCCTTCAAGCGTGTTGCTCAAAGATAATAGCCCTCGGTCTGCGGCCTTGGGCTATTATCAAACAACACGCTTTCAGCATTCTCTATGACAAAATTATCTCGGTATTATCAAGACCCTAGGGATATTACTACTGAAAATCTTATAGATTATTTTTTGACATTCCTCAAAGTCAAAAGAAATTTCAGTAACCTATATTCGTTACAACCAATCAAAACAATAACTTTATTGCTCGGAATTATCAACTGAAATATGTAAAATTTTCCCCTGTATGAATTGGTGAAGACTAGAACGTTCTATCTATCATATTAGTCGAGTTTTGAGTATCTTTAGTTTTGAAAAGTGGATTTTCGAAAATCGCATGGAACTAATTGAAGGAGAAAAAATGATTTTACACAAAAACAAACTCTGCCAGTCGATAAGTAAATAATAAACCATTATTGATAGATTTTTAAAATTCTTAAACAATACTTTTTGACGTTTCTGGAAGCCAATAGATATTTATGTCAGTGACCTACATACGTTCTAGCTAATCAAAACATTATTATAGTAGGAATGATTTAATTACCAAGACCTTATATAAACGAAATTTTGAGCATTCCCATGCCATTAAAGTGAACTCGAGTGTGGCTTTACCAAGGTAAAACAAGATGCAATCAAAGATTGGAATTTTACCAGTAAGCTGTACTTTGTTAAAAGCCTTACATTCAAGCTGAGCTGGTTCATTCATTTATACGTTTGGGTTGTGCTCAACAGCCCAGGCACTTAAACTGCATCTTTGTACTATTACCCATGTTATCTACCTACTTCCATTCCAGAAGCTTTGTGTCTCCTATATTAGCCACCAGTTTAACTGGAAGGATCTTCAGTAGTTGTGATCGTTGTATCATTTCCATCCCAAAGTGCTTCCTTGTAAGTTCTCACAGAAGCAGAGTATGTGAGTAGTTGCTTCATCGCAGAGTTCACATTTTCTGCACATGGGTTCACCAACTTTGCCCATCCTGTGCAGATGCTTCCTCAGGGTACAGTGTCCAGTCACCAGGTCGGTAACTGTCTTCAAATTTCTCTCACCCAGTTTCAATAGCCTGGACGAGAGCTCCTTGTCTACCTTATTCAGTTAACTCTTAGTATGGAGGTGTACTTGTGTCAGCCTCCATTTGAGTTGGTGTTTCTTAACTAGCCAGTTTCCGACTTTCCCTCTTAGGTAATTTCCACAAAACGGTTCCGGACCTGTGAAGGCTCCTTTAGAGCCTTCTTCAGCTAACTGGTCTGCCTTCTGATGTTTTCATCAATGCAGGTTATAGTGGCAATTGTCTCAGCTTGAAATCCTGTTGTGTATCGACCAAGGATAAGAAACATTTTCTTCCTTGGTCCACTTATACCAGCCCAGGGCCATGGTTTGTTTTGGATCCATCGGTGAACCAAATGATTTTTCCAGAAAATCACCTGCTCCCTGGATGGGATTACCAAGACCTCAAAGTGTCTGTCAAGATTTGTGTTGTGGACTTGTGGCAACATAAATGGAACCTTGAGATTCATAACAAAATGCATGAAATAGTGACAAATGTGAAATGAACCCCTTCCCTACCGACTGAACAAATTGAAGCTACTTGATTAAGGATTGAACACAAACCCTTAAGCACAAACTCCTAATAAGTAAAGAAGATCCGCCTCAATGTGCCCAATTTAATGAAAGTATGTACATCAAACATGTTATTTTTGAATGTCCTCAGTTTGCAAACCAGCGAAGACAACAAAGGATACCTAACACCTCACAGTTAGCTCTCAGACCAAATTAACAAATCCTTGAGTTTCTTAAGAACCATAAATATGTAGGATTTTCAATTTATTGTTATCCTTGTAACTACTGAAGTGTCAATAATAACCCTAGTGGTTGACGCAGTATATATTAAATTTAAAAAAAGTACCATGTGGCAAAAGTCATCGCCTGGCTACAAGTTTTCTAAAATTCATCAAATTATATTCAATTTATCTTCACTCTTTTTTGACATTAATACAGATAAAACTACTGAAGAGAATCAAACATTATTAATAGTTTCACTTATAAGTCAGCAGATTTCATAAAGATATTTATGGAGAGATTTAGCAAGATATGACCCTAATTACAACAAGGATAATTATCCTTTTTCTCTCATTTTATTCGCAAGGTTTCTATTATGTATAAACTTACGTGTTTTTATTTGGTTAAGAATTAATTTTTAGTTTAGGCATATACGTCGACATATTAGTCAACAAAAAAAAAATCTCAAATTCCCGAACGTAATAACCAAAATAGATGCGTACAAAAGCAAAAGAAAGAACGCGGCCTCATTTCAACAAGATGGACAGCTAATCTCGGCGTTAGTTTTTTTAGAGCCTGCCGTGAAATTATAAGAACGTATATTTTTTCGGACTTAATGGCCTGCCTTTGCAGCCGATTGTTTGTCTTGGAAGTTACTCGATAAACGAAGAGATCGTATCTTTTATTTGTTTGTCCATGGATTATTTTATTATTAAGTTATAGATTAGACTTGTACGTTCATTGCATATTATCACAGCAACAAATAATGATAATCTAGAGAGTGGCAGCAGCTTCAAAACATTTATCCACAATATAGTACATTCAATAGCCTTCTTGGTGTGCGTCATCGTTTGTGACGTATATCCGAGCTCTCGGGTTGTCATTTTTTATTTTATTTGCTTTTTTGACATATATCTAACCTAAAACTTGATAAATAAAATCATCAGGATTATCTTCAGATTAATGTTCACTTTTCATAAATAATAATTGACGTCTGCATCCTATTTTGAATGAGCTAATTTCTCCCGATTGATAGGATGCGCTTGCGCGTATTCTAAACATCAACTAATCAAAATTTGTGTCAAAGATTAGGGTTTGTATTACATTCAAACGATTTATTTTTGTGATATTTTGATGAGGATTAATCACAGCCCTGCCTTTTTTCCATTTTTTCCAACATAATGTGTTAGAAGGACATTAACAATCGATGACGCACATCAAAAAGGCTATTGAAAGTTCTAGACAGTCATCGATGACACTTCTAGATCTTTTCAATAACAGTTCTAGATGATTCCAGATGTTTGTCTTCTTCTTCTTCTTACTTAAGGACCTTTACGTAACCTCTAGCAGCAACGTACAGGATTTTTCACAAAATGAAGCAAGTTTTGAAAAACTTGTTTTTTATTTTACATCATGGAAGGTTTTAATATTATATAGTTTGTTGAGTTTTTGAATACATTGGCTAAAATATAACCATATTTGTTAAAGGTGTCGGAAAAAATAAGCGTTCTAGGAGCTTTCAACGAAAGGGCTGCCTAAGTCCTTAGATAAGATAAGATTAGAATTGGAGTGACTCTTTGTCCTATCCCACTGCGACCTTTGCAGATCTATTGTGGTCCTCCCTATATTTAGAGCTCAATATCTAGCTTTATTCTTTTTATTAGACCTAATAGCCTGGATACCGTCTCCTTTGCGTAGCTCTCTGCCCTCGGTTTTTTCTCCGAATAAGTGAAACCGCACCCTTGCTAGGCCTTCGCACTCACAGAGTATGTGCTCCGCGGTTTCGTCTTCTTCCTGGCAGAACCTGCATAGGCTGTCATCTGCAAGGCCAATGGTGTGCATATGTTTCCTCAGCCTACAATGTCCGGTCAGTATTACCACCATCATCCTCGTCGTTTCCCGACTTTGACATAGTAGGTCGTGTGACAGTTTTGTCGAAGGGCTTTTAAGTAATATTTTGCGTGTCTTTGTCCACGGGTTTCATACCACCAGCGCAACGCCTGGTTGTTTATACATTTGTGGATGCTCTCTTTACTTAGGCATTTTGCGATTTTGGCCCTATCATGACCTCCGTTGCTCCCTGCTTGGCTAATTCATCAGCCTTTTCATTGCCTTTTATTCCTTGGTGGCCTGGTATCCAGGCTAGGGTCACTCTATTATGACTGCCTAGTCTGTTTAGGGCCTTCCGACACTCCCACAACCAGATTTGATGTTATCTTATATGAGCGTATTGCCTTAAGTGCTGCTTGCCTGTCGGAGTAGATGACGATTCTTTGGTTATCGACCTCCTGTCTCATCAACTCTTCTGCACAGCATTGCACCGCCAGTACCTCTGCCTGAAAGACAGTAGCAAGTTTCCCTAGGCCTAGAGAGATCGTGATCTTCTCTTGTACCCCATATATTTCGGCTCCTACTCCGGAGTCTGTTTTCGAGCCATCAGTGTACCAGTTGAGATTCGCTGTTATAGGAGGCCTGCTTCCTGCCTGCTTCCCAGTCCTTTCTCTCTGGAATGTAAACTGTATAGTCGTTTTTAAAACTATATTGAGGGGCAATCTGATCCGTTGGCATTCCCACTATTGGATCTGCCTTTATTTCTTCATATAGCTTTTTGTAGACCTTACCGTGTTCTTGGTGCCTGAGCCCTTTAAGATATAACAAAATAATGTATGGTGGAATTGTGTATTTAATATAGGTCTACAGAAAAGTCCGTGATAGCATGTCTGTCTCTTAATGATAACATACTATATCCATTTAAATACTTTAAAAAATTGGCAATTATAATACGATAATGTAAAGGCTATTTACACAAATACGGTTTTATTCCTTATCATTTTATATCAGTTAGAGACTTGAAACAAGCACATTATTTTACTCTTTCACACTATATAACTTAAATGAATCTCTTGGGAGTAATCGCAAAAAAATTACGGACGTCAGAATAAAATTCAAGCGCCGAACGGCCAACAATTCTCATGATTTTTAAAATAATAAACCTAGAAACTAACCTAAAAATTTTCTGTTTTGTTCGCATCATGAATAATTGCCACTTGAAAAATAATCTAAGCTATACCTTATTTAAAAACCAGGAGGAGTGATTCGAATTTAAGTTGGCAATTCTGTAGACCTCTGATTGGTCAGATTCAGCCCAGTTTCACACAACACTTTTTAATATTGACATCACCTGATAGTTTTCATTTTTGATAGTTCTGACAGATAAATAAATAAATATTGGATGAAAAACCAAAAATATTCTCAAGCAGTGGGTACATTATTACTTTACATTTTTTTTAAGTAGTAAAGTCGGTTTAGCGAGTATTGAGGGAATACTGAAGTAGAGGAACATTATATAGTGCAGAAAATATTGGTGGAATACCAGGACTTTTTGAAAAATTGTGATGAGTGAATAAAAAATGTTCAAAGAACAAAAATGTTATCTGTGCTGGACAAAATTTTGCAAGCTTCAAAGAAACGTTCAGACTTTCTTGAAACAAATTAAATTTATCTGTGTCACCTTTTGACGGGTCAAATGTAGGTTTTTGAAGTTAAAAATAAGGGAGAAGGTATCTCAGGAGTATTTGAAAAATGGTTTATTACACTTAATCCGGCAACATAGATAACTGTTGGAAATGTTTAAATTAATACTGCATATTGCTCTACAATGCTATTAATTTTGTAGTATTGTTATTGCCAGAACTTATTATCAATTGTAATATTCTTATCAATTTAATGGGAATAAATATAATTAAAGTAACTTGACTATCTGTAATTCTCCACCATCAATAATGACCATAATGTGTTTTTTGTCGATGTGAATCTGAATCTTCTTATGTTTGAATAAGAAACGAAACAGGAAAAAGTCTTACATTTTGGTTAATGTGTAGGTACATCTGAAAATATACTGCAGATCAGAGGAGAAATTGACTTATGACTAATGTCTTTGCTATCAAGGCATATTTAATATATTTGGAACACGACTGTTGACTACGTTTTCGGAACACACCCTTTAGTAACTAATCTGGTAACTTTTAGTGGTGTGATAAAGGCTTTTCAAATTACTCCTCCTGGTTTTTAAATGAACTATAATATTATGTATAACGATGATTAATTTTTTGTCTGCTACGATCTACTCATAGGCTATTTTATATTTTCTGAACCCATGCGAGTTTTAACATAATATTCTTCCATGTATCGCATAGATCGAGCATTTAACTGTTAAATGACATTTCGAATGTCTAATTCGATAGAATGAAAATCGATTTTATCCGTAGCAAAGAGAATTTTTCAACGCCGAAGCTCCTGAATGGAAACAGGATATGAGATTTGCAGGGACAGGAGATTGAAAAGTGGTTCCTGCCAGCTATCCTCTAATGTTACTGTCACACATCCTCCTTCTCTATATACGACTATTTCTCTTATTATGAAATACCAAAAAAAAATAGTTTTCAGTAGTTTTGGTTGTCACATTCTTTTAGGATCTTCGTATTTATTCCGAATTTTAAGGCAGATCCTGTTTAATGATAAAGTCAAAAGCGCTCTTATCGTGCGGTTTCAAAGGTCACTAACCAGATGTATCAAATCATAGGACACAGAGGTTACCAAAATGTGAGATTACAAATATACCCGGAGAAAATAATGATGGTTGATGTTTCCTGTACATACTGGTTGACGAATTTCCTTTTTTTCATCCATTTTCGAAATAATCTATCAGACTAAGTACCATTTTTTTTGCTTGAGGATGCAAAATACCGGAAAATTGCTTCTCATTATTCATATTATCCCATTGAATTGTCAAAGTCACAAAACTGACATTTAAATAAAAACTTTGCTGGTGAAAGACTTTTTAGAATCGCTGAATACTAAATACATATCCTTTTTTTTCTCCCGTCAAAATTGCATAAGTCCGTCTTATTCATCTTACGGATTTTATTTGGAAGTTATGATTAAACGCAATAAAAGAATACAAAAAGGTAGAACGTGTCGCGGGACACACGGTAGGAACTTTAGTTCCTTTTAAGCAAAAGTTATGTAATACATCTGACGTTATAGATAAACAATTTACATATTCTTTGGTGGTTGAGTAGTAAGCACACCAGACTCTCACGCGGTAAACCCGGGTTCGATTCCCCGTGAGGAATTTTATTTATTGTTAATTTTATTTTTAAATAATAATTCTGCTTGATATTAATAACGACAACAGGTAGACGTTTGAAATATTTAGCAGAATATTCATTATTATAGAATAGATAATGGTACGGTACCCTCCATGAGGGAGTCCGACTGGCAACATCTACTTATAACAGCAACGTATATTTAAAAAAGGAAACCGTAGCATTATAAAAATTGGACATTCGTTTACCACAAAATTAGTGGAAACATGAAATTGAATTGCTAAATTTTTAATTTGAAGTTATATTACAGTTTATGGAAATTTTAATTTTCTAGATTTTTTCCTAAGTGGGTCGGTGAAAAAATATGCTGCTCGACTCGTGTGGATCGTCCATATCGCACTTGAACGATTGAGCACTCCGCCTACGGCGTCGTGCTCCATCTTCGTCCTCGTGCGATATGCCCATCATATCCACACTAGTTGCACAAACTACAATTTCTTTCAAAATATGCCCTTTTACATTTAAAAACTACCTGCCAAATGTCAAATCAATTTATCCATCCATTTTAAAGTTATCGAATTAAAACATTCAAGTTTTCAAAATTTCAACACCCTGTATTTCGAAAAGTAGCTAGACCCCTTAATCGCGCAAAAAAAAATTATGGAAATAATAGTAAAAATTAATCCGAACAAATTCAAGTAGATCACTAGCACTGCGAATACCAGCTTTGCATAGAATTTCAATATAGCATCGGTGGTTCAGTGGTTAGAATGCTCGCATTGCACGCGGGCGGCCCGGGTTCGAATCCGGGTAGGAGCATATTTATTATTATGAATCGCTGCTTCGTAAACGAGAGAGAGAGAGAGACTAAGGAGGCACAAGCACGCAAAAGCAAGGCACATAACGAAGCAATGTAACATAACGTAGCGTAACGTAACGCGTAACGGTCAGATCTTTTGAGTCGCGACCCCTGGTCGCTCAAACATAACCTGGCGTAAAGAACTAAAGTTCCAAAAACTGTGAGTATGTCTTTGTTGAATCGTATGACCCACATGATAAGACTGCATTTGACTATAGTAACAAACACCTTCAGGCTTCAGTATGTACCTCACGATCTTTGCAAAAGTGAGGTGTCTTTGGCACCGGAGCTCTATCAATACTTCCCTACTATCCATACAATAAGTTTGAATATTGCAAAGACTTCTAATAGTCACACCAAACTGACAGAATTATTTGATAACCCTAAGCAGCAGACAACAAATCGAATAAGATAGATAAATTACTAAGCCACAATGTAGCATACAAAAAATTTGAGTTAAGTCATTGTGGTGAACGAGTACTTGTTTTGGGGGGGTACATTTCAACAACTAACAGGTGCTGATACACTTCTATCCTAGTCTATTCTAATGTTTTGGGACCAACAGTATACCATTTAATGGCAATGCTCTAATTCAGTTTTACCTAATAGATGGTTAAAAGGGACAGATTCTTTTGAGATTCACTCTTATTGACCGTTACGGTTAGCCCTGTCCACTATTGCAAGATCGATGTACGTTCATGAAATTCGCGTCCCGTACACTCCTATCCCTATCCCTTCTATCTAAAAATAAAAACTCACTCATTAAAGTTAAAAACTATAGATTGATTTAAATTATGCTCCCATAAAAATTGCTCCAGTTACGCTTATGGTTTGGGATATTCCTTATATTTCACGTACTCTTTGTGTTTTGTTTGTTTATTATAATGGTGTGTAATAAGTAAAAGATGGCAAATTTCATTGTTTCAACAACAAACTATTAGTAGTGTGTTCATGGAACTGTAAAATGGATACTTTGTTATTTATGGTGGAACAATTATATGCTTTTTGAGTTTTATCACTTTTTCTATCAATAAATCTAAATATTTTAAGCTACCTTGTATGTGAAATAATGATTTTTTTGTAGATTTTTGCTTGCAAATAAAATTGGAACAGTTCAATGTCTCTGAAGTTCTTTTTACAAGTGTCTTGAAATTGTATAAAATTTTGGTGTTCACTGTATTCTATACAGGTAATATTTTCACTACAATATATGTGGCTGCTTTATTGGCAATAAGTAGCCCAGCAGTATTGATAATATTTCAATTTTATTATTGAGAAATGCAACAATAATCAATTTATTAACATCAATTAACTGAATATACTGAAATTTATTTAAAAGAAAACAACTATAAAGTTGTAAAAAATGAGATCATCCTCTTCATTGATGCAGACTTGAAGACGGTCTTCAAAAGATCGACTCAAATCTATAAAAAATGCGAAACCATGATAGGGAGTTCTGTCAGATATTTGCAAACATGCTTGGGAAGAAGGGCACAGAATTCAATGGGATTCGACAAAAATAATATTGAAAGAGCCCAATAATAAAAGACGAAAAATCAAAGAAAGTGCTTTAATACAACTAAATGCAGATAAATGTGTAGCTAGTATTTCAGCCGAATGTAGTCAAATTTGGTTACCAATGTTAGAAAGAG
>CAJUYG010008266.1:0-10027 GCA_910591675.1 Galerucella calmariensis | reverse complement strand
TTGACTTACCACCCATTTTCACAGAATTCCAATTGTTTGCAGGATCGTATGATATGGTATATTTTTGAAATCAGAACAGAAACATCTTTTCAAAAATTCATTAATATATGGGGTGTCTCATTTAAAAAAACGAATAATTTTTTTGGGTCCCCCAAACTATGCACGCCACTGTACTTTTGTTAACGTTATAATAAAATTAGTTTATAACCACACAACTTTTATTAAAGAAAATTTTTTGTTTATACAATAAATAACTATGGTAGGGGCTGGGACATTTATAATGAATAACCCTGTACAGTTATAATGTTATATATAAATAATTGTAATAGGGCGTTTTAACCCTTATAATACCAAGCGGGGTGCAAATGCACCCCACATGTACTTTTTTGTATATCTAAGCCAATTATATTTTGTTTTATTTCCTCTTTTCAGTAGCTGCATTTTTTTAGGTTTCAAATGTAATTTACCTAAAATCTTACATGGATTTTTTCCATCTCAGTAATTATTTAGGTTTTTAGAGAATTGAAGCAAAATATCCCTTCAACAAGACCTGTGAAAGAACCAAAGATAGAAAATCAAGACAACGTTGTGTAAAATGTGAGCGTTTTGTTTGTGTAAATCACTCTGAAATAGTATATTACATAACGTGTGCGGAAAGTGACATTTTTCACACGAGTAATGTACAGTATTTTTCCTACGATCACGTGATAATTTCACCAAATAATGTGGTATCAACATCTGACATATTAATACACGAAATATTACAATTAAAGTCAACATAATTGATTTCAAAATTAACAATAACCATCGATAGTGACAAAAATTCAAGTAGTTTAACTATATAATATAGGTAGGTTATTACAATTATTAATTGGTTGGATAATTATAGAAATTGGAAGTGAAATTATTATTTCATACATACTTATCATGAATACCTTTCAAGATTATTACATTTTCCTACTAATATAACAGGCTATTTGGATTTTAGTTGGTACAACATCGGACTTCTGACGAAGATTACGCGGGTTCGATCCTCGACCGCGGCCTAAATTTTTTTTAATCAAGAAAATAACAAAAATTTCACTTTTCAAATAGATCGCTTCAAATTTAGATATTACCTACATAGGTAAATCTAATTAAAAATTATATATTTGACAGCTTGCCAGTGGTCAATCTTAATAAAAATTCATTTTTTCTTTTTCTTTTTTTATCCGTACACGTACGGATAAGTTTTTTTCCGTACGCGTATGAATAAAGGCCACTTTCCACTAGACAGTGCGATATATGTCACTTTCCTATGTGATCGTAGGAAAAAGAAATTTTTTGTATCCCATGTAAAGCAAAAAATTAAAATTAATTTTGAATACCTAATTAAGGTTTGTTTATTTTTTAGTAACTAAATTGAAATAAAAAAAGATACAAAATAATTTATTTGCGTTTGCGTTTTTTTTTTCATTTTACTTGAAAAAAGTGTGAAAATTACAAAAATAGACAAAAAAATGGGATGCAAATGAACCCCGCTTGATATCGCATGTATGTAAAAAAGCTTGGTATTAAAAGGGTTAAAGACGAAAGTGTCGGCTTTGAGATGGCATTTTTTTGTCATAGCACATAATCATTTTTAGCAAATTATTCATATGTAATATAAATATTATAAGTATTCTAATCAAAAACAAAGTATCTCAATAAAAAATATATTATATAATAAGGATGGAGACTGTTATTTAGAAGGTCTGTTCCATAAATAAAATTTACGAATAATTAATTTTACCTAATTACGAAATACGGCACCTTTCATTATTTTGTAAATTTTAGGAATCTTGTTTTAATTTTAAAGTTTAAATTTAAACTTTGATTTTCGCAATAATTTTTTATGTTTTCACAATATCCCTTTGAGCATTTGCTTTGAAGTTTTTCATTTTTGCTTACCAATTTGTTATTGTTACATATTTAAGGAATAATAAAATTTTTTATAAAAAAATTAAAATTTATTGAACTTTTTAGAAGCAAATAACTCGATAACCGATTGAGTTACACGAATCAAAGAAGCGTAACTTTTTTTTTGTACGATTTAACGCTTTTTAATATTTTTTTATTATTTTAGTTTTTTTTGGTTAGCCCAAAAAAAGTTTACTTTGATTTAATGTGAAAATGAAAATGAAAATTTTAACTTTGAACACCCCGTATCTCGGAAACTAGCAAAATATTGGCATAAGATAAGGCATGTTAAGTAGAATCATCATATTTTGAGGTCTAGAAACTACAGTTCAGAGATTGGACATTCTTAATGAATCACCCTGTATATAAATATTAAATACTGTAATTTTGATAAAACTGGAGTAATTTTAATGGGGTTTGCGTAGAAATGTTGGGGAAACTTCTAAGATCCAGAATATATAATCACAAAATTGATTAATTTACATACATTTTTGGATACAATGATTTTTTGTATTATAAGCAAAAATAGCAATTTTTATAGATTCGGGTGGGAATTTTCTTAATTTTTTCAAAATAAAATTTGATACTCCTGTAATATAAAGATGAATATCCAACGAACAAAATGTATATAGTGAAAAGGTATAAAAGATGATTAATATAATAATTTTAAGATATAATTTTTTGCACACCTTTTTCCAATGTAAATATGTAAAAATTAATTTACTACCTTCCACTCATTATTTACAACCTTGACTCTTACCAAAGATTGAAAAAAAATTCTGATTGAATATTTATATTTTTTTCCGCCGTGAAGCAAAGTCGCGCGGATGCGGAACACATACTTAGTTTACTGAATTTTTTACGGACAAACCATTGATCGGACGAAAAAAACGCAAGAGACCTCTTTTATTGCAAAACACTTCCCCTACACGGAGGTATTTTTTATTCTTCTCCACCTTTCTCCCAGCGTGAAATATTAAATAATTTCCAAAAAAAAGTTTTTCATTTTTTTTTAAATTTGGGAAATCGAGACTGGTAAACTTTTTTTCATATTAATCCACATACTTCAAGGTACTTATAAAAAAAATCAGCCGTATTGCAAATTACTTGTACTTTTGGTCTAAAATGACCCATGCCGACTGGCCTACAATGTTTGTACACAAATGGATTCTTTTTGCCCGTAATTCATTTTATCATACCTTGAAATACCTAGAGATGGAAGCTAATATAGATACAGTACAGTTACAGCACGTAATTTCAGGTCTGTTTTTTTTTCATTTTATTGTGACAATTTCCCTGATGTATAATAATTACCATTTGTGAGTAGTTAAATCGTAGTTTACTATCGGCTAAATGGAAGGAACAGAAATACAAATGGATAAGAAAATCGGATAAATTAGCGTCGAGCGGCGAATTAATTTGACAATTGTAAATGTCAAAAACTGAATTGAACAGCAAATGTCCACTGGACCAATTGTATACAGGGTGTTTTCAAATGACACTTACAACGTTTGCATGTAGATACCTCTCGTGAAGTTAGACAAAATGATATGAAGATTGAGGGGTCCAGCTTGTTTACTTTACGAAATACTAATATTAAAGTTATGAAAAATTAAATGTTCTGATATGATAACTATGGATACATTTATTTGACAATTGGCAGGTTGTTTTTAAATGTAAAAGGGCATATTTTGATGGAAAACAATTTTTTAATTCTCTATCCAGAGATGTACATTTGGAAAACTATTTCACTTTTTCCCTCCCATTTTCACTCCACTGGCATTTGAAGCTATTTTTATTTAATTTTGTATTCCTTAACCCTCCAGTGGTGACGTACGGTCTGTATGACCGACGACAACTAGAAACATGCGTTATTGCGCCGACTCAGAGCGGGCCGCTCTGTGCTCTAAGTTACATGCATCATTTTAAGCCAGTTGTCGCCTGACATCGAAACAAAACAGGAAAACCAAATATTATTGCAAAATTTGCAATAAGTTTCTCTGTCTGGAACATGTCATCATTATCTGCTCACAGTGCTCTGAGCAAAAACTGTAAATTATAATAATTATATTATATTATATAGGTTTCACGTTTCAAGTAGACACAAATGCATTCTGTTTTGTTTTTTTTTTCTGTGAAAATGATATTTTATTTTAGAAGTTGTGTTCATGATATTTTATATTTTTGTTCGTGTATTTCATTAGTGGTTTTTGAAATAAATACTTTGTTTACACCTACGTCGTTTGTTTTTTATTAAAACAAAAAAATTGATAAAAAAATATATTTTAATAACCATATAGACCCCATATGAGTGTATCGGTCTGGTGGACCGACGTCACCAGTAATGGTGAAATTTTTCACGTCACTTGCCGAGGGTTAATGGTTTTCACGTGAAAAACGCATAATCTTCACATATCAAGACATGAAATTTGTAGTTTTCGAGATATTTAATGTTTTCATGAAGCCTGCAAGATCACTTTTCAATATTCATCATCATCATGATCATAATTTTGTACCTATTTCGATGAATTTTGTGGAGGGAGCCACATATGCCACGTGTGCAGCATAAATGTACGCAAAACCTTTTTGCCTTTTACATTAGCGCTACCTTTGTAAAAATTACTTAAAGCCACATCATTACAACAAAAAAAAGTATATCTGTTAGTATCCTCAAATCTTGACGGTTTTAGAAATACTCACATTTTAGTGATTAACTACATGATTATTAGTCAGGTCAATTTAGACCAAAAAATTAGAGTAAAGCTACATAAATTCCCACCAAGCTGAAAATCAGTAAGAAGATATGATTAAAAATAAAATTTGGAAGTTCCCCATCTTTCCCCTGTATGGAAAAAAATTATTCAAGGTCAAAGGTAAAAAAAAGTTTTTGGTGATTTTCAGCAAAACGGTAAGTTTTATCATAAAAATACTGCAGACCAAAATTGTAGATCATAAAATTATCTACAAAAAATGTATCTATACTTTTTTTCCTACGAGCCATCGTTTTTGAGAGATAAAGGTGTAATTTACTGCTGAAAATACAGCGTGGAAACCACTTATGGAATGAAATTCTTTATGTCATTATCTTAGAAAATTATAAAAAATGCCGAGACACGTCAACTTTTGAATTGAGTTGTGCGTTAGGTAAACATAAATGTAAATGTACAGGGTGATTCACGCAAGTATGCCATAGTCGGTGTTTTTTTTTAAAAACCCTGTATATTTGTATATTTTTGAAATCCTCTTAATGAATCGATTCCAACAAACTAAATAGTGTATGGTCAATTATGAATTATACAGGGTGAAGTTTTAACATTAATAATTTATTACACTTGAAATATTGGTAATTAGCTAAATATGGATTTATCAAAAATCCAAACTAATTAATTATTAGACGCATTTGTATATTAAACAAAACCTGCTACGCCCATGAATTTTATCATAAATACCTAAAAATTGCCTAAAAACGCCAATAATTAGACAAAATCGGTAAATAATGTGGATTGTTTTCTATTCTGTCAGCTGTTGATGTGTTGACAGTTTATACTGAAAAAGTAAAATCTTTGTCAAACACTCTTTCCTTGTCGACATAACAATGAAATATTCAACTGAGACTCACGGAATTGAGATTTTAATAATGATCGGATACGGGGATAACTGCAGAAGTCAAGTTGAAGTGGCAAACTCATTTAATCACAGGTATCCCAAATTGCCTAATATTTCACAAAGTACTGTGTCTAAAATTCATGCACAATTCAGAGAACTTGGACATGTCAAACCATTGAAAAGAAAACCACACTCCGTTGAAGATGATGTGAAAGAGGATATTTTGTTAAGTGTCGAAGAAAATCCAACTTCAAGTACACGTCAAATTGCCCGTGAAAATAATGTTAGTCATACAACTGTTCTAAGATGTCTTCATAAAGAAAAACTTCATCCCTACAAATTAACTTTTGTGCTGGAGTTAACAGAAGACGATCCAGATCGTAGAATTGATTTCTGCGAAAGATTGATGAATAAGCTGAACAGAAATGAGATAGCTCTTGGTACCATTCTTTTTTCTGACGAATCAACATTCACATTAAATGGAGAGGTAAACCGACAGAGCTGTAGATATTGGTCAGCAGAGAATCCTAATTGGATGCGTGAGACATATACTCAGTACCCTCAAAAGGTGAACGCTTGGGCGACCATATTATTGGTCCTATATTTATAGATGGAAATTTGACAGCTGAAAAATACTTAAATATGCTTAGAAATGAAGTTATTCCTGCGTTGGCAAACTTATATACCAACGCAATAGATCCTATCTTACCGAATGAAAATGTTTGGTTCCAGCAAGAAGGGGCAACACCCCATTATGCTGTAACATGTCTATCGACCTGTTCCGATTTGACGAAATAATTTCGATATTACCGCTTGCCGTCATAGTAACCACTTCCAATATAGTTCTGTGATCTAAATTTCTATTATCGTTGACCATACGACAATTGACATATGATGTCAACGCTCGATTCTAGGAGGTGGTTTTCACTCTTTTCCGTTACCGACCCTTGAGTAGCAAGGACGTATCTTTCTACCGTCTCTTGAATTTAATTGTTTTACCTTAAATTGCTGTGGTAAGCACAGCTGCTAGGTTACACCTGCAAAATACCGTTGCTGCCAGGATATCCCTGCCAGGTTACCTGCAAAATACCGTTACTGCCAGAATACCCCTGCCAGGTTACCGCCAGTTCCACTTCAACTTTAGAACCTTTCCACTTCAACTTCAGGACCTTTCCACTTCAGCTTCAGGACCTTTCCGCTTCAACTTCAGGACCTCTCCACTTCAACTTCAGGACATACCTAAGCTAAGTACCTTATAGGAGTACAGGTTAATTTTTTTCACTTCCCTTCCTGAGGCAGAATAAATTTAATATTTAAACTTCTTTTTTTATTTCTTCTATACCCGGCTGTAAGAGCTGTAGGGACTGTGTCCGGGTTTACGTGAGTTTGTAACTTTTTTATTTTTTTAACTTTTAAGTAAATTCTACAAGGTGTTTCTACCTTTCTCACCTTAGTTTTTTTCTTAACATTAAATTATCTTTTTTCGTCGACGTCTAAAAAGGTAGTGGCGCCCTATGTTCTTATAGTCTGTCAACCCTCTGGCATACCTAGTGTGGCATCAGCATGGAGTCGATCCACCCTTGAGAGAGTCTCTAGCCGGGATCTGTCTCTTAAGGAGAGAACGAGTGTTAATGGTAAGAACTTATTTAGATGAAATCTTCCCCAATAAATGGATTGGACGAAGAGGTACTATTGAGTGGCCAGCTAGATCGCCAGACCTTACGCAGTTAGTTTTTTTTCTGTGGGGTTATCTCAAGAACAAAGTATATGCAACACAACCAACTAGCATTGTAGACCTCAAAGACAGGATAACTACAGAAATACGGAATATTTCACCTCAAACTTTAAATAAAGTTAAGGAGGAGTTCTATAGGAGACTGTGCTATTGCCAACAACTAGGTGGAGAATATTTTGAGCATTTATTTTAATGTATTAAAATCAAATATATCAGGTAATTTATGTATGTGTTTAATAATTGTAAAAATAAAAATTTCACCCTGAATAATTCATAATTGACCATACATTATTTAGTTTGTTGGAATCGGTTCATTAAGAGAATTTCAAAAATATGCAAATGTTTCTTTAAAAAAAACATACTTGCGTGAATCACCCTGTACATTTACATTTATGTTTACATAACGCACAACTCAATTCAAAAGTTGACGTGTCTCGGCATTTTTTATAATTTTCTAAAATAATGACAAAGAATTTTATTCCATAAGTGGTTTCCACACTGTATATTGGTAAAACAAGCTAATTATGATGCTGATGTATTCATAATTGGAACAGAATAGAACAATTCAATTTGACAAATACAACTATTGTTGTTGATGAAGATGTACTTACTCACTGCTCGAACTCCAACTGAAAAAACTATTTTCTTCTTAAAACCAGGAAAAGTTCAACATAAATCGGAAATATTCATCAAAAAGTTCAACTACTTTTGCAAAGTGTCAAAATCATGTACTATTTTTACACGCAATAATAACTGGCTGTGATACAACATCTGCATTTTACAGAAGGGGTAAAATAACAGTTTTCAAAATGTTTGAAAAACAAAATTTAGTTCAATGTGCTGAAGTTTTTAAAAAAAGTTATTCAACTCGACAAGTAATTATCACTATCGGCATTCTCTTTCTTCTTTCTATGTACGGAGCTCCTAAAAAAACTACCTGCTTAGATACGTATAGATATGCATGTTTCGTTAAAAATACTAAAAGTAAAAAACAAGTACAATTAGCTTGTCTTCCTCCAACCTTAGTTGCTGCTCATCAACATCTTTTTCGGGTATATTACCAAGTTCAAGTGTGGCTTGGTTATCAGCTAGACCCTAGACTGGGGTTGGAAGTTGGTCAACAATTCATTAGAATCAGTCCAAGCTTTACTTCCACCTGCGCAGGAACAACTGCTGAACACAATTTTTTGCAACTGCAAAAAGGGGTGCAGTGCTAAATGTGGTTGCAAAAAAGTCGGACTGTCTTGGTCTCTGACATTGTCAAGGTCGGTCGTGCTCTAATATTGAATCACCAACAGTGGAGGATCCGTCTGATTCCAACGAGGCGACATGCGATACATCGCTTACATGTACTCAGAATGAAAATGAAGAAGAACCAGAACAAGAACAAGAAGAAGAAGAACAAGACGAACAAGAAGAATTTGAAAGTTACGACTCGGCTGATTAAATTTCACTACTTTTTTTTAACTTAAATTGCTTTTATATTTTCAATTTCAGGTAATATCCATTATTTTGCCAATAGTTTCAAATTAAACAGGCTCACAACAGACCCGTGGAATAGGCCTACTGGGGAAACCACGTCAAAAAAACGCGCTAAGTACACTACCCCATAGGTGGCGTGGAAACGTGTGCATATTATGACGATTACAACTTTTACAACACAACTTTTTGAATCGTTATATCTCAAAACGGTGGCTCGTAGGAAAAAAGTATTGATACTCTTTTTGTTGATAATTTTATGATCTACAATTTTGGTCTGAAGTATTTTTATGATAAAACTTACCATTTTGCTGAAAATCGCGAAACTAATTTTTTTTGACATTTGACCTTGAATAAAATTTTTTCCATACAGGGGAAAAATGGGGAACTTTCAAATTTTATTATTTTTAATCATATTTTAAACAAACTTACTGATTTTCAGCTTGGTGGGAATTTATGTAGCACCGAATGTCTAAATTGACCGGATTATATTATTTAATGAAATTACGTTCGAAAAATGTAGTTGTGTGTACGATAATTATTATTTTCAAATATTAAAAGTACCATACATATTTTTCATGTTAACTGCTACTATATACCCTAGACAATCCAAACTTCTACTGAAGGGATGGACTGATGGACACGCTGGAGCAGCTATTGAACTACCAAGGAGTAGGTTGAGGAAGATAGCGAGACTCCTAACAGGGCACTGAGGGTGTGAAGAAGCACCTCTACAACCTAGGAGTAGAGGAAAGTTCCCTATGTAGGGGTTGCGGCATGACTGACGAAACGTCAGTCCATGTTCTCTTACTTAGAGTGTCCACACTGGGCTGTATTACGCAGGCGAATCTTCGGAGTCCCTGTCCTGGCTCCTGGAGACACAAGCAGGCATCCACTGAAAAAGGTTGTGGCCTTTATTGAAGGGCTCGGCTTCATAGATATCTAGGTAGCAGGAATGGCGCAATGGGCCCGCCAGTGGCCTCAGTGCCGGAACCTTGACTTTAGTCTGTCTAGGTCAAGGCTCGCCTGCACATTCAGTAGTAGTAGTATACCCTAATACTGTTCATCTTAATACAAAAAAAAAATAATAATCGTACACGCAACTACATTTTTCAAATGTAATTTCATTAAATAATAATCATAATAGTCAATCACTAAAATGTTTTTATAGTCGCGTCATTACACGCGAAAAAAGGCCTTAAAAATTTTTTTTTTCGGGCATCACCGATCGGAATGCGGTTTTCGGCATTCGCTTGCAAAAATTATTTG
>CAJUYG010008264.1:0-10028 GCA_910591675.1 Galerucella calmariensis | reverse complement strand
ATCTAAGTTTTAATTTTTGCTTGTATGAATCCTTCTTTGTAAACTTCGAACAATTATTAGGATTAATCATAATAATTATCAATCCCAGAAAAAAAATAGTTGAAGAGAAAAAGTGTGAGTACGACAAGAGATGATAGAGGTTTTAAGAAAATTGAAAAAAATTGTTTATTAATAAGTTCTTCAAGTGCATAAGGTATTTATTTTATTTTCCCCATGAAAACAATATAATGCTGAGTTTACCCATCAATTAACCCATAAACACAGCTCGTAGATTTGCTTCTCTTTCTGTGAAAAATAAATTATAAGCAAGATTCTTCAATTCAAAGTTATTGTTTCAATCGCTAATTTACATTTTATAACTACTTATATTATATAACTACTTATACTACTAAATAAAACTTTTTAAAATAACATATCACCAAAAAAAATTAATTTATTATTATTTCTTGCAAATACACAAGAAAAAAGTGAAAAATATTAAGGATTGCAATATATTTTAAATTGGTCGAGGTCCACTGGTGACGTAAGCGAGTTCCCACTCACCGACGAAAAACTCAATCGAATAAGCAACCCTGTAGGGTGTATAATCGTTGGGCAAGTTTATCTGAAGCTGCGAAAGAAATGCAGTCGAAAACATTCGATATTGCCACGTTTAACTATGTAGTGATAATAATAATTAGAAAAGGGACTTTTTATTATTAACAATATGATTAAACGTTAATTATTCAATGTGCTTGTTTCCTTGGATTTTTTCCATAAACAATATTTTTTCAATTTGTGAATATTAAAAAGATGAACACTTCTGCAAATTTGTTATGGGCTTCTTCAAGCTCTGGCAGCGTTGTACAAAAACCATAATTACCATACCCTCCGAATTACATAATTGGTGATTTTTATCGAAAGGCCTGACCAGCTGACTTTTTAATGGCAAGCGCGTGCGTGTGCTCTTCCCTTTCAATTTCTGAATTGACTGATATTGATTTATCCAGTGGCGTTGGTATTGTCAGTGACCTTTGTTTTTCAGTTTTACTTGGTAAAATAGATACCGTAAGCCATTTGTACGTTTATGACAGATACCACCATGTTTCCTCGCCTCTTACCGATGCCCCGTAGCTCCAGATAAACTTGCCAAACTATAGGTACTGGAAAGTATTCTACAAATTATTCCAATGGAAAAAGAGATTCGAAGTCATCTGTGTGTGTGTGTGTGATAGCTAAATAGTAGATCTAAGATATCTACGCCCTCATTTCCCCCCGTCATGATCTATTGTGGCTAGTGTTTTGACATTATCTTCTACATTTTCCAAAATACACCCAGCAATATTAGCGGGCTGAAATACAAATAACTTGCTAATTGTTCAATGCTGCTAAAATTATTTTACGATCCACAAAAGGGTTGTAAAGCATTCAAATTATCATAACTCTATGGGGGAAATTGGAATGTGGACCGATAACGCCCAGAGAAAAAATAGCATTGGGTCAGCCAACGTGTCAACAGAAAGTCACATTGGGCAGGAAATATATGAATAATAAAAAATAATGGAATGTTTTAATGTTAGCTCCACAAAATATTATAATAATTAGCCTTGTAGCTTAAAATAACAAGTTTTTCCTAGTAGATATGAAGTAACTGATAAATCAACCTTGCTGTTTAAACGTGAAGCATTTTTAATAACTGAAAGAAAAAAAGATTTAGGGCAAATTAACATCTAACAAATTTGAAGATTGCCTGTTCAAGACTGTTTCCACCCCATACTTTTCTTCCTGCTTCCTCTTGAACACTTTTGGTTCTAAAATATCCACAATTTTCCAATAATCAAATGTCAATCACATGCCATTCCACAAAGAACATCACACGTGGATGTATAGAAATAGGTAATAACTGCTCTGTCTTATTGTGTGTCAAGACCCAAAACACACAGCTGTCTTAATGCCAATATGTGTTTCGTTAGGTTTCAGTGCCATGTTTCCACTATCGATTGCAATATTAAAGTTCCTCGAACAAAGAAAGTTATTCCATCAAGCAGTATACAATCGCGAATATTTCCTTGTATAAGGCATACGTAATTTAGTCTAGGATATAAAACCAAATTTTGTGTAAGTATTTTTGGTTTGTGTGAAACATCGATAGCGTCATTTTTTTATTTTGTGAGGGTGACTAGGTACTTGAAGTCAATAGTATTACTCAATATTTTGTTACTATAATCACTACTTTCAGTGTTGCAATAATACATTACATAAGCCCATGAGGTCTCATCCCCTCGAGTTTCCCTGTCTGCATGCACCCCCGTAATCTATTTTGATACCGCTGGATTATATTTAAGCTGCTTTTGCTAGCACAACCCCACACCTGAATGCCGTAGATTCATGATAGCTATAGAAAATATTTGTAAACGAGTTCTTCATTGTATTATGACAAAGTGAGATATCTCCGGTTTTTTCCCAGTGGTCATCCATCGATGTAGTAGCTGAGTTCGACACTGTTTCAATCATAGTATCAGATGCCTTCCACTACAGTGCTGGGCTGACGTCCTAGCTATAGTTATTATAGCACTATCGTCAATAAAAGCTGCTACCGTATCGTGAACTGATTCTTACGTTTTCCAGATAAGGTAATGGATCTAATACATTGCCTTGTGGTACTCCTGACTTTATATATTTGTTTATATGGTATTCTAAAAGTTCCGAGAATTGTTGAAGAGATTACCCTATTTATAATTGATTCAATCATGCCATACCTCATCCAAAGTAGGGGTAACATACTTCTAACAGCATTAGAAACTTTTCCAAATTATAGTAAAAAACAACACGTAGGTATTTGTCAATATTTAGTTTCGAATACTATGAGTCTTAGTTTCAGCGTAAATATACCCTAGTGTATACTTTAATCTGGAAAATTATAAACAATGCTATGTTGTAAGCGATCCCTAGAGAGCATCGAATCAAATAGTTTTCGCAAGATAATCGTGCCATTATCTATCAATCTCCACCTATATATATATCCCACCGGGCAGGAATTGCTACGTCATCACCTTTGAATGTAACCAACAAGCTTAGATGTATTATTAGCGAATCTCAGGACAAATTAACTGTAAGGCATTGTGCTGGAGTTTATTGTTAGTGATGGTTAGTAAATTTTTCCAACTATTTTAATTGTTTTTATGGAAAAAAGGCTTCTTGACAAATAATCTTTGTTTTTTTATTAAATAGTTGCAATTTATTTAATAATCAGTATCAGTGTCAGTATCATCACAGATTATAAAGAGAACAGATACGAAAGCTTGACAGAGAACAGTAAAAAGAGAGAGATGGGTGGACATACCCATTTAAATGCCCATCGTCTTATGTCGACTCCGTTCGGGCTGCTTCGCGAAATTTGTCAACAGGGTTGACAATTTGTATATTTCCTTCAATTTACGATCATAGGTAAAATATTTTATAAACATTTTTTAAGTGTGATAGCTATACAGATACAAATATTGGATATAATTACTTGTTTTAAATCAATTTTATTAACATTAAGAGAGTTATACAATTAAAAAAATTATAATGTATAAAATTCATACCATAAATATATACTTTTTTCACAAACCGCATCTTTGGCAACCATGCACAATATTGGTGACGGCTAACCTAACCTAACATAATAAAAACGTCAAAACATGCTCAAAATCACTTGTAATCTGTGCTCAAAATTCATAACGCCATTTTTGTTTGCTTCATTGTTTGAAGGTGTTAAATTGGCGATATTAATTGTGTTATTTGACTAATCGATTGTGCGCTGTGGTAATATTAACTATAAAAATATAGTGGTAGAGATTATTATTTTTATAAAATGAATAAACATCACGGCGGAGTATATTGTTCATACAGAGACTGTCCAAATAAATTTTATCCGGAAAGAAAAATAAAGTTCTTTTGATTTCCAAGGGATGAAAGTATATAATTTAATATCCCGGCTATGATAAAAGATGTTTTAAAGTTTTTGATATTAACTTTGGTGCAACAAATTATTATCATAGGTATAGGTGTATATTGTATTCCCTTCGATAATAAATAAATTATGAATTGAATAGATGAGGCTTTTACTTGATGTTGATCCATAGTAAGTTATAAAATCAAACAATTTTATTTTGTTAAATCTACATTTAACATTTAACAAAATAAAATTGTTTGATTTCATAAACTAAGAGTTATTTGTACTTTAAAATTTGGTTGATTTTTGTAATTATTTGTGTCGAATATCTAAAAATGTATTTATTAATCAATTTCCCAAGAGTAATGACTATTTATAACAAATCATAGGAATGTACATATAGGTATTTGATAAATACATGAACATATATTCGATTATGATTATTGTTTTAATTCATGGCGCAGTTTTGAAGATTTAGTGGAAACTTCCAAAAAAACTAGATCCGGCACTAGAAGTTGTTATTGTCCCCGAGTCAACAGTGCAATTTGGTAAGAAATTCAGAAAATATCTTAAACTGGCAACATCGCGACCATACCGAGTTAAAGGTCCAAGGTTAGTGACGACGGAGCTGAAAATCGTTTGATGTTTCACCGGGATTCGTATCTGTACTTTTTATAATCTGTGGTATCATCAACATTTGTAAAATTGATTGACAGTTATCTCAGAACTCATTCATTTAACATGCTGGTTCTTCTTCCTCTTATCCATTTAGCTACTTCGTCCTTTTGGCACTTTTCCATTGAGTGGATCTACTTGAATTTGTTCGGATCAATTTTTACTATTATTTCCATAATTTTTTTGCGCGATTAAGGGGTCTAGCACATTTACTTTTAGAAATACAGGGTGTTGAAATTTTGAAAACTTGAATGTTTTAATTCGATAACTTTAAAATGTATGGATAAATTGATTTGACATTTGGCAGGTTGTTTTTAAATGTAAAAGGGCATATTTTGAAAGAAATTGTAGTTTGTGCAACTAGTGTGGATATGATGGCCATATCGCACGAGGACGAAGTTTGAGCACGACGCCGTAGGCGAAGTGCTCAATCGTTCAAGTGCGATATGGACAATCCACACGAGTCGAGCAGCATATTTTTTCTACGACCCACTTAAGAAAAATCTAGAAAATAAAAATTTCTATAAACTGTAATACTTATAACTTCAAATTAAACATTTTACAATTCAATTTTATGTTTCCACTAATTTTGTGGTAAACGTACAGTTCTTGAATGACCAATTTGTATAATGCTACGGTTTCATTTTTTAAATATACGATGCTGTTATAAGTAGATGTTGCCAGTCGGACTCCCTCATGAAGGGTACCGTACCATTATCTATAATAATGAATATTCTGCTAAATATTTCAAACGTCTACCTGTTGTTATTATTATCAAGCAGAATAATTATTTTTGAAAATAAAAGTAACAATTAAAAAAAAAAAAAAATTTCACGGGAATCGAACCCGGGTCTACGGCGTGAGAGTCTGGATTGCTTACTACTCGACCACTGAGAAATATGAAAATTATTTATCTATAACGTCAGATGTACCTATTACATTATTTTATAAAATCTGAGGTCCCCTTAAATACCCATTTTATTGTGTTTTAAGTATTTGTTGGTAATTTGTACGGATTATTTATTTCAAGTTTATCTTTGTAAATGAATATTCTTGATCCAGTGCGCTTCTATGAGAAACTTTTTTTGACAAGTTATTTTGACGTTTCTTTTAAATTGGAAAAAGATGAATGACGGATACTAAACTCGAATGCTGATTGGTGGATTTCATATACGTTCTAGGATGTATATGAAATCATATCCGTTTAGTTAACTGATGGCCTACATTTCCATTTTGTAAACTGTGCAGAATAGTAGTTTGTGCAACTAGTGTGGATATGGACAATCCTCACGAGTCGAACATTATATTTTTTCTACGATCCATTCAAGAAAAAATCTAGAAAATAAACATTTAAATATTACTGTAAAATAAATATAACTTGAAATTAAAAATGTTCAACAATTTTATTCATAATCGTACCAATTCAATTTTATGTCTTCACTAATTTTTTGTGATAAACGCACAGCTCTTAAATGTACAATTTGTACAATGCTACGGTTTCCCTTTTTAAATATACGATGCTGTTATAAGTAGATGTTGCCAGTCGGACTCCCTCATGAAGGGTACCGTACCATTATCTATAATAATGAATATTCTGCTAAATATTACAAACGTCTACCTGTTGTCGTTATTAATATCAAGCAGAATAATTATTTAAAAATAAAATTAACAGTAAAAAAAATTTCCTCACGGGGAACCGAACCCGGGTCTACCGCGTGAGAGTCTGGTATGCTTACTACTCATCCACCAAAGAATATGAAAATCATTTATCTATATAACGTCAAATGTATTACATAATTTTTTCTTAAAAGGAACTAAAGTTCCTACCGTGTGTCCCGCGACACGTTCTACCTTTTTTTCAGTATATTCCTTCCATAAGTAATTCTTACATGCGCTACTGGTGTGTTGTCTAAAATTCAATCGTCAATAATGTATGTCTTCCATTGTTTCCAGCAAATAGCCAGTTGGCAACTGAAAATATTTATAGTGTATACTTAGATATCGATTTCTGTCGGTAATTAATCTTGAAACATTTATTTTTACTTTTTCCTCGTTTGTCTTTCCTGGAAAGATTCTTAATGTGTAACTTTGCTTCCATGTCGATTTATACTACAGTTTTGAGAACCGATAAAAACTGTACTTTTTTCGGTGAGCCAATAAATAAGATCGAATCAATAGTCTGCAAAATTTGTGGATTCATGATACTGATGTCCATTTGATAATTTTTCAATTTAATGTAAGCGATGAAACGAGTTGATTTGTTGTGTAGTAAAAAGAAACTTCTTACGAGAATTTAGAAGAACAGCTTATGGGTTTCTATATGAGGTGGTTTGGCGAATGGGCACAACTTTCGTGATTACGAAAAGTGAAGGAAGGCATTTCTGCAGCGGGATTCTATTTCACAACACGATTTTATCGAGTCGTTCGATTTCGAATACGATCTTCAATTCGATCGTATCGGATCATCCCATTCTATTTTACGATCGAATTGAAATCAGGGTTTCTCGAATTTGACCAGCATTGTTGATAGTCTTTCAAAGTGCTATTCAAAAGTCCTCTCCCCCCTCGTATCTTTCGAACGGCTACACTTACATCAATAAAATTTGGAGGGTGAAAATAAAGTGTTGTAAATTTCTCTACGAATGGTAACAGGTGACGTAATAGAAATAGATGACGTCACAATGCCACTCTGGCCAATTATTTTAAATAGGATCTTATGGAAAGTGATATATCGTTTGAAAGGCATTGACATTGGCTACATAGCCATATCAATTTTGTTTGGGTTCAAACTAATTTTGACGGATGAATTGAATAAATACCAAAATTATTATTTCACATTTAAATATTGAAGATTTTTCAGTCCGCCTCTGGTTAGTTCTCAAAAAAATTGACGTTTTCAATTTAATAGTATTTGTTGCTTTGCAAAGTTTTTCTAAATAGCTTCAATATTTAATTTTATTATTGTTTAATAATTGGTGAATCTAGAAAGAATCTCCATGAAGCGAAATGTTTATTTAATGAGAGATATCCGGATCGCCCTATCTCGAGAACTTATTTGAGGGAGCTTCTTCACAAGTTTGAAGCAACAGGTATTGTTCAAGATGCCAAACGATCTGGTCGACCAACATTTAGTTATGATAAAAAAATTGATATAGTTGCTGAAATGGTAGTAAACCCTACTTCCTCTTCAACTTAAGTTGCGTCTATCTGTGAAGTAAGTAAAAGTACAGTACAGAGAGTGTTGGCTAGAAATAAATTTCATCCATACAAGTTGAAAATGGTGCACCACCTTTCCGATTACGACCCCGACAGAAGATTCTGTGAATCTATGACAAACAAAATCAGTCAAAACCCACATTACGAAAGTAATTTTTGCCTCAATGGAAATGTGAATGTGAATACACGAAATGTAAGGTATTGGAGTGACATAAATCCTCACACCTTTCGTGAACAACATACCCAATTTCCAGAAAAAGTCAATGTTTGGGCAGGTATTTTGGGAAACCACATAGTTGGTCCTGTCCTAAATTCAAATTTAAGCGGTGAAGTGTATCTGGAGATGTTACAAAATGCAATTGAGCCGTTAATTCTTGATATTCTGGAAGATAATCCAGATGAATTCGGCCATCTGGAAATAACATTCCAACAAGATGGTGCTCCTGCACATTATTATGGTGCAGTAAGACTTTACCTTGATGAAAAATATCGAGGTAGATGGATCGGCCGGCGAGATCCTATAGAATGGCCACCTCGGTCACCAGATCTTACACCATTAGATGTTTTTCTATGGGGGTACTTGAAATCCAAGGTTTATACTACAGCACCAGATAGCATTGGCGTTTTGAAAGAAAGAATTATTGAAGAATGCAATGCAATTTCAGCTGACACATTCGAACGAGTACGACAAGAGTTTACTAATAGGATGTATTACTGTCAGGAAGTATACGGAGCATATTTCTAACCTTTGCTATAAGAATCCATTGTTGATATTTGATTGATTAAATTTAAAAAAATAATTTCAATAATTTTGGTATTTACTTAATTTATCCGTCATAAATTAGTCTATACTCAAACAAAATTAATATAGCTATGTAGCCAATGTCAATGCCTTTCAAACGAGATATCACTTGCCACTTCTCTCAATATACCTCAACTTTTCGTTGTCAACGGCAAGCGAAAAAGCCTACGTTTCAATATGATTGTAGAAAAAGTAAATTACGTGGCAAGTTCAGAAAATACTGAATAAAGCCTACGGCTTGTCCTGGAAGTCTGTGAGTCCAAAAAAATTTCCAGGCGTGTTGCGTGCATTTTTTTTTCGGTAACCGTGTGTTATAACAAATATTGAAACCGATATAGCAATTCATCTATGCGTTTATTTGCATCTTCAAATGTTTCGTGTTTTCCATTGTTTATGGAATTGCACTAGTCTTTTTGTAGCGAAGTATGCAGTCTCCTTGTTTATTTAAAAAAAGTGTACCAGAACTCCAATGTAGCGCATTTAAAAGGAATTTTATTGTTGAAATTGAAATATGACATACGCAGCATTGTATATTATGAGAGTTGGAAACGAACTACTGGAAGTTAACATAGAAAATAGAGCATTTTTGGAAAATTTCACTCAATATAGTTTATCGACCAATACGTTATCAATTTCCGATTATATCCAACGTCAAGGTGCCTACAGACATGATGTGACACGCGCGAACCACGCGAGAAAGCTGCAGTATATTTCCAACCAATAGTTTGATGCTGGTTTCATTTGAATTATACAAAATAAAAGACGTAGATGGAGAATTACTACAAAAGAATAGGGGGTCAGGAATTATGACATTATTCCTGCTCGCAAAAACTTCTCAAGATCTATTTGTCGGTCACCGAAGATACTTGAATAGGCATTTGAAATGCTCAAAATAGTGGAGGTAGGAGGATGTGGATTTTGTGGCATGGAAGAAGAAACCTTCATCAACATACTTGCGAACTGCACATCAATTCAGAATCCTAGGGCACAGCACCTAGGAGATTATTGGATGGAAGAGGGACAAGCTAAAGCCTGTAGATATCCTGGAATTACTCCGTGAAATAGGACCAAAGGAGCTACTAGTTTCTGAGACTCTTCCCAGGACCTGAGTAGAAGTAAGGAGGCACAAATAGATATTTTAGATTTCAGGGAATGTCACCCCAAAATACATACATACCGTTCAGACGATTGCAATATATATACTCTGTATTATTTATAAAATGCGAGCCCAATTTTTTTACCAAATAGCGTTTTTAAAAAATAATAACAGATTTGAACAGGTCCTTGAAAAATAAGTTCAAATACACTTTCGATTTTCTCAAATTCGATCTGGATCAATGAAAAAATGGATAGTTATGTTTAAAAAAGTCGAACTCCATTTTCATACCACTTTCGAGTAATTTCAACCGCGTAGGAGAT
>CAJUYG010008263.1:0-10029 GCA_910591675.1 Galerucella calmariensis | reverse complement strand
TTATTGGAAATTTCTCTTTCTAACATTGGTAACCAAATTTGACTACATTCGGCTGAAATACTAGCTACACATTTATCTGCATTTAGTTGTATTAAAGCACTTTCTTTGATTTTCCGTCTTTTATTATTGGGTTCTTTTAATATTATTTTTGATGAATCCCATTGAATTTGATGATTCTCTTCCCAAGCATGTTTGCAAATAGCTGACTTAAAGAATTCCCTATCTTTGATATATTTTTTGTGTTCGTTTATTCGTACTTTCAATGGTCTAGATGTTTCACCTAAATAAAATTTGTCGCATTCACATGATATTTGATATATGCAGTTTTTTGAAGATTGTTCTTCATTCTTTGGTTTCGTTTTTATTAGTATTGATCTCAATGTATTATTCGATTTAAAACTAGTTCTAATATTGAATTGGTAACCAATTTTTTTAATTCTTTCTGATAAACCCTTAACATACGGTATTGTCAAGTTTCTAAAAATTATGTTAGCTGAATTATTAATATTATTGTTATGGGGTATTAACAATGAATCCCTCTCTATATGCTTAATCTCCTTATTTACAAATTCTGCAGGGTAATTATTGTTATTTAAAACATCTTTTAAAAAAGTTTTCTCCTTTGTAAATTGATCATCACTAGAACAAATGATTCTGGCCCTATCGTATAAAGATTTTACTATCCCTTTTTTAACGCTTATAGAATGATTAGAGTCAAAATTCAAATATCTATTAGTGTGTGTTGGTTTGCGGTATACACTCGTTTCATACCCTGTAGATGTTTTATTAATAAGAACATCTAAAAATGGCAAAAAATTGTTATTTTCAATTTCAATTTCAAATTTTATAGATTCCTCTCCTTCATTTATATTTTTTTTTAAATCATTAAGAGATATTAAATCATGAGGCCATATTGCGAAGATGTCGTCTACATATCTCCACCAGACAATTGGTTTTAATTTTTGATTATTTACTATTTCGGCTTCAAAATGTTCCATGTAAATATTCGACAAAATTGGTGAGAGGCAAGAGCCCATGGCAAGACCACCGTAATTTTGTAATTGATGTAGGTCGTCCAATAATATAAATTTTATTGTTCCGTGCTACGTCACCCTTTACTTGCGCCCATATAAGTTCAATAGCATTGAATTTTTTAAATTTCGATTTGTGTAATCTTAAAATTCGTAATAATTATTGTTTTATGGAATGCTCCTCGTCTATTCAATTAATTTCATCTAGAATTGAACCCTTTGAATATTCGTAGACTATTAAAATTGTCCCGAAACACTTACCAAATACCAAATTTATTTGATTGATTCCATTGAATTCAGTAATTATAGATTTCTACACTTACCAAGTATCCATAACTAACTGTACATCTTGTCCGTCAACGTTTCTGTTATCAAAAATTTCAGGTGCTTCAGCTTTTATTTTATAATGTGCAATAATAGTAGTTGTGGTATTTTCATAATTATTGTTACAAGACAACAAAAACAACACAATCAACTCATCGCATAAACATTCAGGAACAAATTTATTACCACTTTTCGCTAACCAGGTTTTTATGGCTTCGATATTTTCTTTTGTCGTTCGTCCTTTTGATATCATTTCTTCAGCAGTAAATTCATACGGTAAAGACATGTTGACAATACGCCCTAAAAATGAAAAATAATAAACTTTAGCAAAAATTTATCCGAAAAGATGAGAGCAATATGAAAATGGTGCGACTCAAATTTTACTAACAATGGCAAAAATAAATCTCCACTGATTTGCAGTTGGGAAGCCACGCTTACTTGTTGTATTTGCCATTGGAAATACGCAGCTTCTCTCATTCTTTCTTCCACAACTCACCTTATGCAGATTTATGATGAAACTAGAATCTAACATGTTATCTTATTTTTTTCGATGTCATTGACAGATACTTACTTTTCAATATCCAACATCAAACAGTTCAGTATTCCGAAGGGTTTTAAGGTAAAATAAATTGTTTAAAAAAAATATATTATAACAAATCGATAATTTACCTTCATGACCAATTTTAAAACTGGTGATTAAACACGAATTACTGTTTTAAAAAAGCAATTTTAGATAAATTAAATGATGCTTTATTTTATTTTACCAAATTTATGAAATTGTATAAATTGTGTATTTAGAAGTCAGATGGTACAGTACCATAACTTCGTCCCGTAACGTAATCGACCTTATACGGCTTAACAGTATTTTCTCTAGAGCATTCTTGTAGAAGTCATCCCTTGGGTGTTCCAGTCTTACGAGTTTATATCTCAAATAAGTCAGTGATTCATATCCGATAATGTGTGAGGCTGTTTTCTCCTCTTCCATGCACAACCAACAGATAGGATTATCCCTGTATATGCCAATATTGTGCATATGTGTGTCTTCAAGAAGTGACCGGTGAATAATTCCGTCACTTTCCTTATTTAATCCCAGCTGATGTTTATTATTTCATTAATCAGCGCCTCCAAAGTTTTTTGACCAGAACTTTGCTATGCTCTGATGCTCTGATGCTCTGTTTGTATCTGAACATACACCCCTGTGCTGCAGCTTTTGATATCCCAAATACTGTTACAGGACCAGTAAATGTACTTTCACACCCTTGCTTTGCTGCCATTTCATTGCCTACACTACCCTTGTACCCCGGTACCAACTTAACGTCACCTCATGGTGTTTTTCCAGGATAAACAGTTTTTGAGCTCAGTTCCAGACCAGTCTAGTTCTGATCTGGCAGCATTCTAACGATTTTAAAGCTTCCTAAGACTTGCGTATACAAAGCACCTAGGTTTAGCTCCGTGGACTCCAGATCCTATTTCTCTATAAATTTGGAATCCCTCACTGTACTACACCAACGTTCCTCTTGACCGCAGGTTTTCAGCTCATTCCAGTTTAGGTGTTAGATGAAGAGATGAGGTCTCATAACAACTGTGATAATATTCCTCCATGTTAATTATCGAAACCTCCATGCAATCTCTGTTTTGTTGGAAAGCATATTTTTCGTCTACTCCACGCCTTGCCACAGTCGCTATGATGGGGTCCAAGCAAGTAGGTATGATCGAACGCTCCTTCTATATCAAGAATGCTCCAAATTATATTTCTTGACAGCCTCAATTTTAGCGATCGGTTTTTCCACAGAATTTTCCTGATTGTTATGCATGCTGGTTATAATGTATTGCATTTTAATGAGAAAGTTTTCTCCAGCATCTCTCTACGTTTCTCAATTATTTATTTGGTAAAAAATACAGTTTGGCTCTTTTCCAAGTAGTTTGGATGTATCCAGTGTAATCAGTTCCAAAATGATGTGGGAACGCCTAGACAAATTCAATGAACTAGGCGAGATCAATACAGTCACCTTACTATGGATTCCAGGACTCACTGGAATAGAAGGAAATGAAGTAGGAGATGAACTAGCAAAGAGAGGAACTGAAATACCTTAACCCTTTTGCGGATTCAGCACCAATGCAATATTGGAAGAAATAGGTAAAGCCGAGAAAAAGAGAAGATCTGACCATTGGAAAGATCTAACGGGACATTGTCGCCTGAATGGGCACCTGAATATGCTCAAAATAGTGGAGGAAAAAGAATGCAGATTTTGTGGCATGGAAGAAACCTCCATCCAAATAATTTCCAACTGCACAGCACTTGGGAGATTACTGGATAGAAGAGGAACATTTACCTAAGTTGAAGCCTGCAAATATCCTAAAATTCCTCCGGGGAAATAGGACTAAAGGAACTACTAGTTTCTGGGACTCTCCTCAGAAACTGAGAAGAAGTAAGGGGGCACTATAGATCTTTTAGGTATCATCAGTGAATGTCACCCCAAAGCACATACAAACATACATCCAGTGGTAAGTGATGCTCTGAAAAGTTTGTAAAGCGATCAATATTTCTGTTTGCTTTTCTTCTCTGTTTAACCAAACATCAGAGTCTAAACAATGAACTTTGCCAATAGACTATAAACATATTTATTAGATAATGTGGTACAGAATTATAAATACATTTGTACAGGTCCGTATCTAAAAATAAAAGTTGTTGATCTTGTATTTAATTTAAAACAAACTGTTCAAATAACTCTTTATTATTATTTTGAAGGTGTCGGATGAAAATAAACCGACTGGAGGCATTCAACGAAAACGCTGCCGAAACCATTTGAGATGTAAAAAAATAATGTATGGTGGGTTTCTGTAAAGTTTGTTCAACCATCCTTTGCCGTTGCGTCATAATCGGTGACGTATTCTGCTGTTTTACGTATGTCTTATATTAGTTGCATGTTATTTTACACTTAACCTCAAAATTATAATCAATGACATGTTAAGAATTGTTTTCAAAATATGACAACTGAACTATCCAAAGTAAAAAACAGATTATAAAGAGAACAGATACGAATCCCGGTAAAACATCAAACGATTTTCAGCTCCGTCGTCAATGACCTTGGACCTTTAACTCGGTATGGCCGCGATGTTGCCAGTTTAAAATATTTTCTGAATTTCTTACCAAATTGCACTGTTGACTCGGGGACAATAACAATTTCTAGTGCCGGATCTAGTTTTTTTGGAAGTTTAGGTTTAGGTTTAGGTTTTTTAAGTTTAGGTTAGCCGTCACCGTTATTGTGCATGGTTGCCAAGGATGTGGTTTGTGAAAAAAGTATATATTTATGGTATGATTTTTATACATTATAATCTTTTTAATTGTATAATTCTTCTAATGTTGATAAAATTGATTTAAAACCAGTAATTATCGAATATTTGTATCTGTATAACTATCACACTTGAAAAAATGCTTATAAAATATTTGACCCATGATCGTAAATTGAAGGAAATATTATGCAAATTGACAACCCTGTTGACAAATTTCGCGAAGCAGCCCGAACGGAGTCGACATAAGACGATGGACATTTAAATGGGTATGTCCACCCATCTCTCTCTCTTTTTACTGTTCTCTGCTTTCGTATCTGTTCTCTTTATAATCTGTGGTAACAAATAAAATGTATGTCCACCTTAGATAAGAAATACGTTAATGACGTTATAACTCCTTCTCATCCATTTCATAAACGAGAAAGCAAGCTGGACAATGTATGGACAATGGATGGTTGAACCAACTCTATCTTATATAAGTCTACAAAAAAGTGGGCAATGTATGACGTAACGGCAAAGGATGGTTGAACAAAAAAGTCTACAAAAAAGTCCATGATGGAATATGCCTATCTCTTAAACATAACATACTATATCCATTCTAATAAATTAACAATTATAAGATGGTAGTTAGAGGCATTAAGCATTTCATGCACCTTATTTTACTCTTTTACACCATATAATTTAAATCGCTTGCATGTCCCTCTGCACAGTCTTGCCAACTGCTTAGCTCGCGCGCGTGATCCTTTTAATAAACTCACTTGGAGCAAATGTTGGTGACGATGGGGGTATACTGCGGTTACCACTGACGACTGTATTTTATTTTGTTGGGTTGGAATGTTTTAATTGCGTTCGATTGCGTTTGCGTAGGGTCACTTTTTTTGTTTTGCATTTGTTGTTGAGATAGTCGGAACTTACATATATATACTTGCAAGCATTCCATTTAGTTTTAATAAATAATTTGTTTAGATCAGGTTATCAATGTCGTATATTTGGAAGGTTTTAAAGCTGTGCAAATGGTACTTACGTGAGGTACAGTTGTGATCAAAATATTACGGAGCTCAAAGATGTTTCTAATGTTTTCATGAAATTTGTCAATAAAATAACAACGCTCAATGGTAATACAAATAGTAACGAACCGGTAAATCACCAAACAATAACTGATTCTTCTAATAATGCATACTTATAATATTAATGCGTAAATTTATATAATGGAATTGAAAGATAAACTTACATAGTTTTTTTTTAAATAAGGTTATCTTTTCTTGTAAATGATAACTAGTAAATTCTTGCATTAATCCGATTTGAATATAAATAAAACTGCAATCCGATATTAGACTCTGTTTCACATAAGATGAAGCCACGTGAAGCTGCAGTCGGATGCGCGAACTTATTGTTAAAACCAGTGGCATATTGTTAAATTCGACTTCATATTAGTAGCCTAACGTTTTCATATTTTGTAATCTAACACAAAATTAGAATCTACGGTCTAGACTGTGGATAATTTTTCTTTTAACACTAATATAGCGTGAAGCGGTCTTTACGAGGCGACATAGATAAACAAGACCAATTAGGATTCTTGCGCAAGACAGTTGGCAAACTTCACGTGACTTCTTCTTATATGAAACGGAGTCTACTTTTACTTGTCTACTTTTTTGTACTTTGTTTACTGATAAAGTTAAATCATGAGGGACTAGAATTGATATTACAATGAAGACGTAATAATAAATATTGAAATTTATAGGTCGCATATGTTATTAAGAAATATAAATATACAGGGTAGTCCGTAAGTAATGGTCCAAAGTGAAATGGAAGATTCTTCGCCTAAAAATATTACAATCTGACGCAGCTTCTTTTAATAAAATATACATGATGAGAAAGATACAGGGCGGCAAAGTTGAAATGTCAAAAATGTTTTTTCTCAGTAAATTGGAAGATTTTGGATATACAAACGTAAAAATTTGAGACTAATGATAGGTATACCTTTTTATCACAAAATGATGCAGTTTTAATATTTTCTAATAAATAGAGAGATACGGTTAACGATAAATAAGTTAATCGCACAGTTATACCAATTACATAGCTTTTGTAGCGCCCTCTAGAAAATACATCGAAATGGATAACATATTAGGATTTCCCAGGCCCTAAAATTCCTATCTTCATCTTGATTGACATTTCAACTTTGCCACCCTGTATCTTCTTTATCATCAATATTTTATTAAAGGTAGTTGCGTCGGATTGTTATATTTTTAGGTGAAGAATCTTCCATTTTACTTTGGTCCATTACTCACGGACCACCCTGTATATTTAAAGAAACATTTTGTAATCAATTCCAAATTAAATATAATTGGTGAATAATTAAATATTAAATTCAAACTAACGAAAGTATTATTTTTACATTAATAAACGATTATTTTCACTTAATTACAATTTCCTCTTACAATTCATTTTTAAGTTGGAATGAATAAATTAATTAATTTGACATTTGGCAGGTTCTTTTAAATGTAAAATTGCATATTTTGATGGAAAAATATTTTTCAATTTTTGATCCAGTGGTGTACATTTGGGAGAGTATGTTACCTTTCCCCTCCCATTTTTACGCCACTGACATATGAAGCAATTTTTATTCAATTTTGTATTCCTCAATGGTTTTCACGTGAAAAACGAATAACCCTTACATATCAAAAATTTTGTAGTTTTCAAAATATATAGTCTACAAGATCACTATTTAGTAATTAATTTTAAAAAAAATTCTTGTATTTTTCTCAATAACTACCAAGTACTTACGGTTGGAATATGTAACAGGAACTAATTTATGCAACAGCAATGTATCTAAGACATTCGGAGAAGATTGTTGAAAATACTTGTCCAAACTTGTGATTTTATTAACAAAAGAATTAAGCAGTCAACAAATTACAAAAGATTTACATTTATACACAGTTTGCAACGTTTTCTCATTTAAAATCGCATACCTTGGAAAGACTGGCGATTGCCGGAAATAATTGCTGCAGCTGCAGCATGGATTCTTTCTATTTTTTTAAATAAAATCACTAGTTGGGACAAATTTTTACAACAATCTTCTCCGAATGTTTTAGATGTATTGCTGTTTCATAAATTAGTTCCTGTTACATATTCCAAACATATCTACAGAACCAAACATGAGCCCCGGAAAATATGCGAACTAAAATAAGGTCATCGCAAGCAGCCAATCAAGAGCCAATGTTAACGATTGTCCATTAGTAATTGTTAAAGATAATCGAAATAATATGACCGAGTGATTTCATCCATAGATTTCATTAACATACATCATTTTATTCATTCTTTTATTCATTCTGTATCAGTGTTGTCAATGCGAGGATGATTATCCGATTTTTAGACAATTTTACTAATTTGGATCCAATAGTTTTCCGAATATTTTGTAGAAGGGATATATAAAATGTCTATTGTTTTTGGGGATTTTCCATATTGACTGGGGTCGAAGACTTTATTTAGATAACCAATGTGTCATTTTGGTAATTTTGACAAATTCTGATAATTTGAATAGTAAGTTCGGGTAATTTTCATTTTTGCATCGGCAACACTGGACTTTAACCTGTTCATATTTTGTTGCTTTCCATAGAAACTTGACCATGACATTAATACAGTCATGTAATTTGAAAACATAGACATTTAGGACGAACGGTAGTTTTAGTTTTGGTCCAATATAATTTTTTTTATTAATATTTAGAGTTACATTTTTAGCAAGTTTGACTTTGTTTACATATCTCTTAACAGTTGACATTTATGGTATCGATTTTTGGTTATCGATTCAAAATATCGAGTTGTTACTACAAAAATACAACTACAGCGACATGAACACGCCCACCAGGGCTCACGTTTGCTTCTGCCAACTGTACCTACTTGGTAGTTATTGAAAAAAATACAAGAATTTTTTTTAAATTAATTATTAAAAAGTGATCTTGCAGATTTCACGAAATCATTAAATATCTTGGAAACTACGAATTTTTTAAAGGTAAAGGTAAAGGTTATTCGTTTTTCACGTGAAAACCATTGAGGAATACAAAATTGAATGAAAATTGCTTCAAATGTCAGTGGCGAAAGAAATGGTAGGGAAAAGGTAACATATTCTTCCAAATGTACACCACTGGATCAAAAATTGAAAAACTTTTTTCATAAAAAAATGCCTTTTACATTTGAAAAGAACCTGCCAAATGTCCAATCAATTTATTCATCCATTTTAAAGTTATCGAATTGGAACATTCAATTTTTCAAAACTTAAACACCCTGTACCTAATTCGAAAAGTAAAGAGGCTGGACCCCTCAATCCTTATATCATTTTGTCCAATTTTACGAGATGTATCTACATGCAAACGTTGTAGGTGTCATTTGAAAACACCCTGTATTTTTCATGGGTCGAAAGTACCCAAATTTGAGAGTTTCCGAACCTTAAAAAATTCATATCTTTGGAAATATCAACTTAAACAATTCATAAATTGAGTTAAACAATTAAAACTTTGTCGAAACAAGTCATAAAAATAAACAATTATTATTTAAGATTCTTTGGTTTCACTTTTTTGCGTGTAGTTAACATTTGCTTCACATTTTCTTAACAATTCTCTTAGGGTAACTTGATCCGTTATCTGCCAACGTCAGTTTGAAGGTTACGAAATTTTGCCAACAAAAGATCAAATATCAAATGATTTACGCCGGCTTTCGCTTCTTGTTTGGCTGGTGTACTCTGTGATATAACCAACCACCAACCAGTAAACTCTGTAAAGAAAACGTTAAATACACGATAATAGTGACATCCCCACAACTAACCACAAACTAAAATTCTATTTGACAAAAAACCTGACGGCTTTGTAGAGTTATCTACTTTATTTACAGTTTCCTGCAAATAAATTGTCACTTTAGTAAAGCGTGTTATCAATAGATGTCAAAGGTAATCGTATAATAACGCATCTCGCAAAATGTGTCTAAGATTAAGAATAATTAAACCGGCCAAGTGCGAATCAAACTCGTAAACAAAAGGTTTATTGCCATTATCTAAGAAAATGGACAAAAAATAATGTCTGTTGTATGGTAGCTCCACTTAAATATTTGTATTATTACAATTTCATTATTTATTTTTAAAGTGAATACTTATATAAATACTGCTGTAAAACAGTTTTTTGCCAAATATAAACAATATTTATAAAAGTATGGTTATTAAGTTGTACTAATGATATGAAAAATAGGTCATGAGATCATCGTGGTGACATAAGTAGACTTGAGGCAATTTCAACTCATTTCGTATTAGCTATTGTATAATTTTAATGCTTTCACTAAGTATGGAGATTTTGAAAATTATAAATGTAAATAATGTTCATTTATGTTTGAACCTTAT
>CAJUYG010008262.1:0-10029 GCA_910591675.1 Galerucella calmariensis | reverse complement strand
AGATATCTTTGTCTAACTCACAAGACGTATTTACGGGTGTATGAATTAAAGTTTGAGCCACATATTCTTAATTTAAATAAAAAACTTCCCAGCGCATGCTACGCAGTGAAGACAGTATCTCGCGAGTTGGATACTACAATGGCAAGGAATGTATCCCTTGCTTTCGTTGACTCTATTATATGTTATGGTATGTTTCTGGGGTTCCTGTGCAGAGCAGTTATTTGATATGTCTTCATTCTGCAGAAGCGAGCTGTTAGACTCTTGCGTCATATTCGGTGTAGAGAGTCTTGCAGGCCTTACTTTGTCCAGCAAAAAATTTTAATTTTGGCCTGCATCTATATATTGGAATTAGTGTGCCTTATACATCGGAAATTTGGATTAGAAATCTGTTCAGCTCGTGCTTAATAGTCGTGCTCCTCAGATTGAATTCTTACATATTCCCTCCTCCTCTCTAATAAAAAAGTCTATTATATATGATAGTAAAAGATTAGTCATTCATTTGCCATTAAATATTAAGAAGATGAGAAACAAAATGCATTTTAGGAGAAAGGTAAAAAGATTATTGACATCGAGGGCCTACTATGAAGTTTCGGAGTACTATGTCGATTCTTTTGCACAGTGCTATGTTTGCTTAGGATTCAGCTATTCACATATTATATTGTTGTTTTTTTATCTTGTATAATGTTGTTGTTTTAATTGTTCTCAAGTTATGATGGTTTAATTATAAGTTGTGAAACTGGAATTGATAAAGCTATTTTCGACTTTGACTAACCTATATAATTAGTTTTCCATTTTGAGATGTTTTGTAAAATTTAGAACGTGCAATCAACTTTACAAAGTATTATGTTACAACATAAATTCACAACTCAAGATATTCTCCTACGCGTTGGATCCGAACTAAATAAAATCGTAATATTCGGTGGAAACAATGCATTTAGTAAAAAAGCTGAAACAATACCGAATCCTAGCTACGATGCGGCCCTACGATTTGTTAGAAGATAAAAGAGGGACTCTGTAAAGGGTCTTGGAAGCACTTTCGTGATGCGGTTTACTGATTTATACCACTAGACACGCCCACTCTTCAACCCTTAGCCCTTCAGCAGTATAGCGGGGAAGTCAATCTGCCTCCACCCACAAATTCTCCCTTAAGTTCGATGTAATGTTGAGTTGAGTTGCGTAGCACGCATTTCGCTATACGCAGGATTTTGCAGTATACTGCTAGATTTTATACGATTTTTATCTTTTTCCGACGTTTCTGTTATTCCGAATATTTTTTCAACAAGCTATTCTTGAAAATAATGGAATTTTGTATCCACATTAATTACAGATACTTAGATACTGAGTGAGTGGTTGATAAATGACTATTTTTTTTCTTTAATTGAGTTTGCTGCGAATGCTTTAAATGTTTTTGGTCACCGAATAAGCTTTTCTCACAAAATTTCACATGATAGATAATAATCTCGGATATTTGTTCACAAATCACAACGTGGGAGTACCTACTCAAATAAATAATTTCCAATACTTCAATGATTTGGAATCTCGATTATCAGGATCACTATCACTATCACTATCACTATCACTATCACTATCACTATCACTATGTGACGGAAAATACGTACTTAGATTGACTTGCTGGACACCTGCTGTCCGGTCGAGACTGTGAGTTGGGACGTTTAAAATATTGTTGAGTGATGTAATGTCATATGGAGAAAATTTCATTTTGATAGCTGCACCGTTTTCGGATTTAATCGGAATTTGCCAATCTCGCTCAACTTCTCCAAACTTCATTTTAATGCACCGGTTGCGGATTTGTTAATCCGGCTTGGCAACTTGGCAATGCTGCTTTTTCTGTCAAATAACAATCAACTCAATATAACCTTATATAATTCACGGATATTATTTATTTTCAAAATTCTTGTTTCCTTAAAAACTTCACCTTATACAAAAAGTAGTATTGAAACACCGTGAAACACCTACAAAAATTTTGTTAGAGGGAAATGCGATTATGAGTTTGTATGGCGATCAGACCCAGTTACGGCTTAAGATGGACGATATTCACGAGTCAATTGGCTTATATCTCCTATAATAGCCAGCGACCGCATGAAGACACGTTATAGCACAGAAGCCTCAAAAGAATACTTCAACGAAGTCAACAAACTTTGGCTGCAAAATCACAAAGATGAAAACTTTGTTTTCCGAAACTGCAGACGTTTCAGTAAGATCCATATCTGATGGATAAGGAAACCAATTATGTGATTTAATGTATCTGCAAAATACCACATGGAAAACTGTGACTGGAACACCGCAAAAGTCTAGATCCATTCAATGGAGAGGTCCAGGCCGCACATGAAACTGATTAGAAGGGTTGATAGATGCTTATGGGGGCACCAGTGGAGCAGGATTTGGATTAACCACAAAGACGAAACAAGATACTTTCACCATTCCAGATAACTACTCCTGGGTCCTTAGTATTTTGGCAAAAATCAATCAGCCTCTTGGAGAGTCGAAAACAATTCCAGACACTGGTTTTGCATGGTAACAAGGCAAATGTTCAACAAGTAGTTGACATAACAACTGGTAGGGAAAACTTTGCAGAAATTGAGAAAGTACGTGTTGGCATTCAACGTACAGATGCTGGCCATACCCCATATAGAGTGCCATCAACTAATTTTTCAAGATACTGGAGTTCAAGTATTACTTGACTAGGTATTCCCCAAATCTCCATCGATGGAGCCAACAATACCATGATATAAAACGGAGATCCAGATGGCGCCGATATAAGCTGAAGAATGGATAAAATAAATTGATAGATCCATTACAGTATTTATGAGGTAATATCACATAAACTTGTAATAATAAGTACTTACCTACGACCCCCCCTGTAATCAGTCAATAACACACAGTCGGCATCAATGTAATGATGTCTATTACGCACGGTAAAAAAAACTCCCAGCTGTGAAGTGAATCGCACGGCTTCCCTAGCAACATCTGAGCAACTGTCAATAGACATCGCCATTTTATCCAAAATTTACTATTTGAAAACATTCGATATTGCCACGTTTAACTATGAAAAGCCCAAAGGGCTAAGTATATATTGATTATAATTGAAAAATGGACTTTTCATTATCAACAATATATTAATAATGATTAAACGTTAGTTCTTTAATATGCTTCCTTCATTGGTAATAGAGTGATGGAGATGGAGATGAAAGTTTACCAAGCACCTCTAGTAATGTAACTGTTGTTTCTTATGCTTCAACAAGCAAAGGAGGGATTTATGATTTGTGTTTAATAACTGTATTGTTACTTTGAACAAATATTATAATAATTAATATTTTGGAATTAAATATTATACAATAATAGTATATTATGCAACGATCATGTAGTGATCTCGCATTAACCATACGAAACTCGCCTTTGGCTCGTTTCGCATCCCGGTTAATGCTTGTGTATTAATAACCATTACATGAAAGTTGCATACACTAATTTTCCTACGAAGAAATTTGATTTGAATAAATATATAAAAAGAATAAAGTATGTTACTGTTATAAAATATTAGTAGTAAATTATTGTAAATAAAAAATAATAAGTTTATATATGTATTTGCCTTGCCTTCTTTTAAAAACTAACGCAAAAGATTCAAACTGTCATAAAACACACGAATCTCTTAGAAACTGTCAAACATTCTACAGAAAATATTGGATCTGCCTACTTGAGTATTTAAAAATCTAGATTTCTATTGGTCAATTTTTCAGTTTCATAATGAAAACCAGTGTTGTAACGAGTATCATTATAAAACTGAAAGTTGGCATTTGATCAATAACTTATATTATAGGAGTAGAAAAAATGATTAAAAATATCTATTGTTGATGTTGTTCAAGTATTAGTAATAATAAGATTTTAAATACAAGTAGGTACAAGTAGGTCGTAGGTGAAGTATAGTTCGTGTGTTGTAAAGCATTTTACGCATTCACGGACACGCACTTTACCATTCGTGCGTAAAATACTTCTTACCACACACGTTACGTAATAAACTATTAACATACTGAATTAGGGTATCGATTACATCAGAGGTATAAATCCATCTATATATTATCATATCACCTACACCTGTAGCTAAGTGAAATAGTAATTTCCGAACTAGTGCGTGCAGAGAAGTCACTTCAAGCACGTGTTGGGTACACTATTTTTTCTACTAGTATGCGGAAAAAAACCCAAAAGTTAACATAAAGATACATTCATTATTAAATACATATTAACAGATTAATCATAATTATTTAACATTAATTTGATGAGGCTTATATCAGGGCCATTGAAAAATTATTGAAATATACGTTTTTTATCAAAATTCTAATAAATTTCTCAATTTTCAAGTCATTTCAAAACTACAGCCATAAAAATATATATTTTAAATATTCAAATGTCAGTATACTCCCCGAAAACTTAAAAAATCTACTTATCCGCACTAGTACTACTACTTTCTAATTAAAAAATTGACAAAGCTAGACGACTACATTGATGAGAAGAATTATTATTTTGAAGATACTATACTTTCTTGATTGCAAGTTAAATCAAAAACTATTCCTTATTATCCATTTATGGTTACCTACTTTAGTAGTTGAAAGCCCCGTAAAATAGGTACATTAATTACAATAATATTGATTTCCCTATTTTATCTGATCTTTTCGTGAAATAACCAAACACTATTTTGTCTCGAAATAAATTAACTTTATGATCAATATTAATCGAAAGCGTATTAGATCAAAGATATGCACTAAAGTAACGAACTGATCTTGATGGGTTATCGGCTGCTATATACCGAGAGCAATTTTGAAATAATAGGACTTGAAAGGGGAAATGAGCAATCAAGGCAGACAGCTGTCGTTGACCCAAGTCATGTGGTTTTTGTTTTCTGTATAATTTTTTTGGATAACTTTTATTTCTGTTTTTAGTGTCTATATTTTGTTCATGTTGGTTGATTAAATAGGAAATTTAACATTGATAATTGAAAGATACAGTCTACCAGTAGTGAAAAAGTATAAATTACCAATAGAAGAACGTGTTTAATAATAGTATACTATCCAAGGACTGACAAAAGGAGGGTTTAGAAACCATTTCAACAAATTGGTCATTAGACTACTAGATCGCATAATTTGTTGTAATTAATTATTATTTTAAACTAAGATTTGAAAAACTATGTAGGTACACAACAGTGGAGGTGTCATAATCATATTTTTTGCAGTATTGCAAAAGAAGATGCCACTTTGGATCTGGCACTAACCAAAATGGTTCCAAATGAAGATGCGCCATAATTGGGTTATAGGTAGTAGTTTCTCTCGTATTTTTCACTGGAGGTGAAATTTTGGATTATATTTCACCTTTACTGCAGCCACCGCGCCTTGACGTTACAGATGGAGCAGTATATTGTTCCAGAAAATGCAAATTCAAAAACTTGGCTATTTCTATAGGTATTTCACTAAATTTGTAAATTTTCACTCACTACACTTTCTATTTTGATACTAATCTACAAAACTAACAACTATAATAGTGTCATCTCTTGAAGACTAATTTTGCTTTTAAATTTCAAGACCTATTTGAGACGATTTGTGTGCCACAAACTTTTGCGCTCGTGGGAAAAGTGACGCTTTGCGCACATTGTACAACTAGAGCGCAAAGCGTCACTTTTCCCACAAGCGCAGAAGTTTGTGGCGCGAGCCATAAGGCGAGTGCCGCGAAACTATCGAGTGGGAAAAGTGATTTGCGTACAAGTTTACACAATATTCTTTCTACAAGCACACTTATTAATGAAAGAAAAACGGTAATTGATAAAGTTATTTTATTCAAACTTTGAACAGAAAGAACTTACAATATGAAAATAAATAGAAAAAATCAGTTGAATATATAATTAATTGTAAAATTTGAACAAATTTTCGGTTGCAGTTCGAGCCTTTTCTGGAGGAGTATTTTCAATGTCCGAATTGGACAACTTAAAAGATAAATTATTTTGATCTTGGTTCATAATACCTAAAATAATGCTTGATAGGTTAATGTTTTTATAATTAATAAATTAAAATAAATAATGAAATAAATAGTTTACTTACTTTTGGCTTAAATTCAAAAATTGTACACCAATAAGAAATTCACTATTAGGTTGAATTGTCGCAAAAAAATCGACAGGTCATAGGTAGCTTTGTTTGACATTTCGGTGCGAAAAAGGGCCATAGCGTGTACTTTTCGCTTTAATTTTCCAACGGTTATCAAAAAAATTTGAAAAAGCCTGCTGAAGATTCAATCAACTGTCATTTTTTAAAATAGCTGCTACAAAATCAACATACAAGGTTATAACAATTTCAGCAGAAGGGGGCAAAACGGAAAACGAGGTTTATAAATACTTTTGGACGCTAGACATGAATTTAAAAAAATGCACTATTCCTTGAACTTGAAAAAATGCAAAAAAGATCTAGTAGTGGTTTTTACAATATATCGTTTTACAGATGAGCAGTAAGTTCTGAAACTATGATTGTCATATCAATTCATATAATAATATTCACTGATCTTTATATACAATAAGTTCCGTTTATTATGGTTCATTGTTGATGATAATATATGTAGATATTTGGGGTCCTCGGAATGGAAATCAACTTCAGCGATGGAAAGATATCATTGATGAAAAAGTGAATTTAATCGATCGAGACTCTTTAAATTAATCTCGAAAAAATGTTAATCTTATCTGGTTGTCACTTTTTTCAAACTGTATACAAAATACTCGAATGTATTTCATAAGCATTTGATTCATAATCCACTGAATTACAATTCGAGAGAATATAATCACTTCAGTAAAAGAGCTATTTGTATTAGTAAACATCCGCATTGGTGAGGTAGAGGTCATCTAATTCAAAACTGTGAAATATAGAACAACTCCAGCTTTTGCTATGTCAAAAAAACCAAAGTTAGAGCGAGCACGGACAAATATGTAGAATTTTTGAAAAGTGTCTATCATGTTTTTCAGAAATATCAGAAAAAGTTCACCCTCAGGTGATCAGTGGAAGTATGTAGGTATGTACAGTTTGACAAATTCACTTAAAAGTGTGAGATTCCCACTGCATGCGCGTACCGTAGAATGAGACCGCAATCGCAACGAAAAGCATAACCTTTTTCCACCATCTAATACTAATTCAGCGCTACTACACTCAGAAACAATTCCTTCACTGACTGATGAAACGTGAAGGACGTGCATCTATCTTTAACATCAAGAACCATGATGTTAATAATCATTTGTATCGACAACTTTTTTACCGTTTGTCCAATTAGCTCTGGAAGCATCACGATCTGTCAAGATTTCAATAAGCGACATTCATCCCCACTTCAGTCACAGAATCATCTTCATAGCACCAGTGATGTGCAGGACTGATTATATGTAAAGGTTTTTCGTAAAGCACTAAGTCGGATTTATTCATTTCATCCGTAATACATTGTGCATTTATAGTTGAAATAATACCCTTCTTGGTATGCGTCATCGATTGTTAATGTCTTTCTTACACATTACGTAGGAAGAAATAGAAAAAGGGGCAGGTCTGTGATTAATCCTAATCAAAATATCACAATAATGAACCATTTAAATGTATTACAAACGTTAACCCTAATCTTTGACTTACAAAAATTTGATTGGTTGATGTTTAGATTACGCTCAAGCTCAACCTATCAATCGAGAGTTTAAAATACTATTAAGGCGTTACTTTCGTAGCGGCAATAAGTCTTACGTCTTTTTCTACTGTCACTCTGACAGTTCTTGACAGGTCTGTACTTTGTTGTTTACGGTCAATTATTATTTATAAAAGTGAATATTAATATTATTGTTTTATTTAAATGAATAATACAAAAATATGCATGAATACACGGAAAAACATCAGGTATTTTCAGTTAGAAAAAGAAGCTGGTAATTATTAATGGCATAGCCTTTTCCAATTTGGCTGATTACAATCCTGATGATTTTATTTATCAAATTTTAAGGTTAGCTATATGTCAAAATAGCAAAAAAATAAACGACATACCGAAAACCCGGATATAGGTACGTCACAATCGATGACGCACACCAAGAAGGGTATAATTTTAACTATATGTGATATTTGGATACTATTTAGAGGGGTCTATTCTGTAAGTATGTACGATGCCGTTGATGAACGAATATCGTTTACGAACGATAAATGTTATTCTGTATCCAAAATGCTAACGAATTCCTCGTTAGAAATCGCCGTTCATGAACGACATTCAGAAACGTCACTTTGGTTATAAACATTTGTCTATTTTTGTGATAAGAGTAATGATTAATTATGGTATGGTGTAGTTATTTAATATTCAAAAAGAAATATTTATTGTTTCTTACATATTGATGGAATATTTCCTAGAAAGAAATTCGTAACTTCAGCTCATAACAAAAAGCCATAACCTCAAATTGCAGTTGAAAGTTGAACAGCGTTAGGTATCACTCTAGGCAATCCAGTGACCTATCAAATAAAATTCAATATGGCGACACAGGGCAAACAAATGTGATTTAATACATTGTAGATCGTGGATTTTGGTATACATGTGTTTATTTTGGAGAAAGGTGCTTTTATTTTGCTTTGGTGTCTCTATACTAATAACATACAATAAAAGTTCAGTTTTATAGAACTTTTAAGCTGGGTATATCAATTTAGGACCAACTTTTGGTTGTGTACCTATATAAGAACATTCTTTTTTTGTTAGTGGTTTTTAGACTATCAAGAATTATTATTTAATATTTACGGGTAAGTACACACTGACTAAAACATATACAATATTAATAAAAGTGAAACTTTTATGAAATTGCTGGCATTGACATTTCACTTGCTTGAATTGGAAGATATCACCTGCAGTATTTAACTTTTATGCTCACGGATTTCAGGAGTGAAACACCTACTTCAAAATGCCTACAACTTGTATTGTAATCGGTTGTGGGAGCCGTTCAAACCGAGAACAAGTAAGCTTTTTTAAGGTCCCAGCTGTTTTAAAGAACACATTTTTGGTGCACAAGAATGAATTAAGTAAGAAGCGTAGAGAAATGTGGTTAGCAGCAGTCAATAGAGATGATTTAACAGAACAAAAATCAAATATCAGGCTGTATGTAGCAAGCATTTTGTTCAATTTTATTCAATAACAATATTTATAAAAACTAAGAAAAGTGTTATATTCTAAATAAGAAATACTAATCAAATGAACAATATACTAAACACTAATAAAATATACTAAATTGAAGCAAAATATACTAATAAATTCGACTAAAAAGTCTTGAGCACTGTTTATGACTGAATAGACAATACAAAACTAACCTATCTGTCTAAATTGTTTGCTTTGCACGGCCATATTAGGTCACGTGATCTGGATTGCCTAATTGCAAACTATTTCAAGGTTGGTAAAAATATTGATATGAAAACGTGAAAAAAGCTATCACAGTTCAAAAATCTGACAACGTTGTAATATTTTGCTCTACTACCCATTTGAAAACGTTCGTTTACATCAGAAAGTGAAAAACGAAAGAGATACAGAAAAACGTTTCAAAATTTTTCGTTCACACTCCCAATCGTTTGTGAACGAAATCTTTGGTAAACGAAATATTACAGAATAGACGCCTTAGTTGGATATTGATTCTATAATTAGTCATACAGAATATATTCTACAATGTATCCTCCCGTAAGTAAGAGTCGAGCAGCATAAATTATAAAATGCTTCGGTCAATTTACTCACAAATGAGTGAACTTGATACAGAACGATAGATTTGATCAAAAAATGTTTTTTTTATCGTACCTTACAACAGCTTTGGTTCATATGATGTCTATTTCCAAGTAGGTACATTATTTGTTTTGCAAACACCATGAATGAGAGTCACGAAACATGAATACAGGGCAGTTCATCAAATAATGTGAACTACTCTTCTTATTCTATAAAAAAAAGATTAAATGTATTGAACTTATAGTATGTACAAAAAGTACGAGGAGTAATAAACCCTAATTA
>CAJUYG010008261.1:0-10030 GCA_910591675.1 Galerucella calmariensis | reverse complement strand
TATGTTGCAAACGGTGCCTGTAAATGAAAATAAAATGGAAAAATTTAGTACTGTAACCATTCAACAATTACGTGAGGTTGTTAATGCGCAAAAGGAAAAGAACAGTACGGATAATATTAACGTTAGCATTATTAAAAATTTATTTCATGTATTAGGTTACCCATTATTATATTTAATAAATTTGAGTTTGGAAAAAGGGGTTGTTCCTCTTCGTTTTAAGACCTCAACTATTGTTCCTATTCCAAAGGTTGTACATACGATTAAAGCTGATGAATTGCGTCCAATAAATATGCTGCCATTCTGTGAAAAACTGTTGGAGGTTATTGTTTATAAGCAGATTATTCAGTTTATAAGTGTGAATAAAATACTACGCAGTTATCAATCAGGTTTTAGAAATTCACATTCTTGTGAAACTGCATTACAACTTGTTGTGTCTGACATGAAAAAAATTCTCGACAGACCTGGGGTTGGTATATGTGCGGTTTTTATTGATCTTAAAAGAGCCTTTGAAACGATCGATCGAAATATTTTACTTTTAAAATTGAGGAGGTATGGATTTAGTGGAATAGTGTACAAATGGCTGGAGAGTTACCTGACATGCAGGCACCAGATTACAAAGGTTAATAGTATAGTCTCTAACACAGAATTGAATAGCGTTGGAGTACCACAAGGCAGTGTACTGGGACCACTATTGTTCATTCTGTATGTTAATGATTTGGGAAATGTTTTAAATAAGTGTAAAATCCATCTTTTTGCAGACGATACATTAATATACTATTATGGTGATGACTTACATGAAGTATTTGATACTGTGAATAGTGAACTGCTGTTGCTTTCTAAAATGTTTGAAATGAATAAGCTAAAGATAAATGAAACAAAGTCAAAATATATGTTTATTGGTAACTTGATGGTACAGAAACAGTTTAAGTCCCTAAATTTATCCATTAAAATAAATAGTAATGTAATAGAGAATGTAAGTGAAATAAAATATTTAGGATTTATTTTAGATAGTGAACTCAAGTTTAATAATCATGTAAATTATATTTGTAGAAAAATTGGCAAAAAAGTTGGTTTTCTACGTCGAATATCACCTTACCTATCAATGTTGACAAAAGTTACATAGTCCAATTAAAAACAACGAAAGTGAACCGATTTTTGCTGAGGCGATGTGATGTATGAATTACTATAGATTTCTATCTCAGGAATTTAGTTCTGAACAAATTTTTGAGATTAACCCCCGGGAAGGGGTTGAAAGTCGTGAATAAATGTTAAAAATCGCAATATATTGAGAATTGAAGCAATTCTGTTAAAAAGTTTTAGATAAAAGTTGTAGAGAAAAAAATTCTGCTTCTGTAACGTTAAATCGATTTTTTTCCTTAAATAACAGGAAAGTCATTAAAGTGAATTGAAACTTTTATACTTCCTCTTTCCTAAAACTGACCCATGGCGCATTTACCTCTGTTCCATATTCGCACGTGCTCGTCAGATTGCCATGATGCCAGGCTTACTTTTTGTCCTGGAAAATTATAAGCGTCGTCATTTTCAATTGTATTTATGAATTTTCACTAGTTATTAATAAATGAAAATTATTGATATAAATCGTATGTAAGGTAAGTTGATGACTTTGTTTTTTGTTTGTATGTGATTGTATGTTAAATATAATTTATTGTTTTTTCATTATCTTAGAAACATAATGCCTTGTTTTATTTTTCAAGAGTTCATAGCATAAACTTACACTATTTATTATAAACACAAATGTTTCCCAATATATTTCTTGTCAGCGCCACTAAAAATTGTGAGATTTCGTGATTTATGACAAATATGTTATGGGAAGTTAATTTTACCAAAAAAAATTTACATAATAACTCGGTTTTAGCATTATCAACCTGTTCTCACGACCCTTGTGTCGAGTAGAAGATAGTAATGCTATGAGGAGAGGGATGCATGTTTGTTTATGTTTGTGGGTGGTCGAAGATAAATAAAAACTAAAGATATAGATATACAGTCTGTTTATTAGTGTCCGTCGGAATAAGTTGAACTATTTTTCCCTAACTGTGTGGTGGTTATTGTTAAATTAAGTTGTCTGATTAAAATTGTTATTTTTAATGAACACTAAAATTCAAGTCCTACATAAATTAACGTAGTGCAATCATTTGAATAAATGTACAATAGTTAGGTATACGTATACAGTGTGAAAATTGAGGACAATTATCTTGTTAATTTTTTGGTAAGTAACAATAAAACTAATTATGATTTGTAGGGTATACGTAAATTAGTATATTTTTTGTTTAACTTATACACTGTATTACACTTGTTTTGGACTATAAAATAAAATGAAAATATTTCAGACATTTATAAATATAAAAAATTAAAATTTTGATCAAAGAACTGTATTGAGAAAAACAATTTCCGATGAGCGGCTTCATAATATGTTATTTTAAAGTAATCTGTTTGGATTGGTTGTTTTTTGGTGATAAAAAAATTGAGTTTATTTTTTTATAGGAGCTATTAATTTTTTTTTAAATATATACCTACATACATCAAACATCTCGTCTGTTAAATTAGATTTCGAATTTTATTTTTTTTCTTTCTTTTTGTCTACAACTATTAAAAGAGGGTGTCCGATGTACTTATATTGTTTGTCGTTAAACCGAAATATTTAAATGTTTTTAATGCTTATTACACATTCATTATCACTTTTTTATTTTAAATACAGTTATAATGGAGACGGTAATAAATCAACCCAAATTACCTACATCAGAGAGGCCCTCAAGTTCTGCGAGTGGTTGTGATTCTTTCGATTTTAAATCTTTATGCTTTTATTGCGGAAATATTTGTGATTCTCGTCGCAATCGACATCTAATGAGGGTAGTACAGAAGGAATCTTATAAAGATCGCGTAATTAATGCTGCTAATCGCCGAACTGATCAATTGGGAAAAGACGTGTTTCTCAGATTAGGTAACATTACTTCACTAGTAAAAGAAGGGGCACGGTATCACATAAAATGTAGTAATCACTTCCTCCAAATTGTTCAAGCTGAACGTACCAAATCACCTGCAACAACTTTGAACAGTACTGCCTTTCAAAAGGTGTGTGACTATATTGAACAAAGTCAAAAATTTGAGTTTACTTTAGCTGAATTAACCAAACAAATGGAAGATCATTGCTTGTCCAACACTCTGCTCTATAACAAATTAAGAGAAAAATATGGATCGGATATCTACATTCAACAGGAACGTGGGAAGTCAACAATTATTCGCTACAAATATTATGATTTTGGGGATATGTGTAAGAAATATTATAGGGGGGAGGATCTTCTCGAACCAGAGAAACAGACAGTCTTAAACGTCGCAGCGGAATTGTTGAAAAAAGATATTAAAAACCATGATTATTCGAACGACAGCTACCCATCAGGCATTAACTTTCTCAATGATGTGGAAAATGATATCCCTGAATCACTTTCAACTTTTTTGGAAAAATTGTTAGAAGGCGAACAAAAAGAACATGAAGATAGCTTTAAAATGAGGCGTTCCACCATCGGTCATGCTATAATATCATCTGTTCGTAGGCAGACATTTATATCCACGCTTCAGCTAGCTGTTGGTACTTATATCTACAGAAAGACAGGCTCAAAACAAGTGATTGATCTTTTAAATAGGATGGGCATCTGTGTTTCATACTATCATTTGGTGCAATTTGAAACGTCCATTGTCTTAAATCCACCAAAAATTAAAATTGAAGAAGGAGTGCACGTTCAACACGTGTTTGACAATACAGACCATAATGTTAATACTCTGGATGGCCACGACACGTTCCATTGTCTGGGTGGTATTGCAATTTACACGCCTGACGATAACGTATCATATGAAGGTCGTATTGAGAGAGTGAAGAAATATAATTCTGCTACATCTGAAGCAGTTGGAACAAAGAGCAGTATCAAAGCGATACCTTATTCCTATTTAAATGCAAAAGGATTGGAGATGGTTACGTATAGTGACACTACAAAACTAGCGCTGTCAACTTCAGTACCATTACCGTCAGCATACGCTCTGCATTTATGGGCCAAGGCATTAAATAATTCAAAATTGCCCAGTTGGTCGGGTTTCATGGAAGTTTTATGTGAAGACGAAATGCCTTTGGTATCAAGAGTTATATGTTTACCATTTATTAGGGAGCCACCGTCAAAACCGACTACAATTAACACAGCATTACATTACGCTCTAGCTGAGGCTAAGAAACTCAAACAAAAAGTGTGTTTTGTTACATTTGATCAGCCATTGTACCACAAAGCACGTACCATTGTCGCAGAGTCTCAAGAGCATGGAAAATTAAATAATGTAGTAGTGCGGCTTGGTGGGTTTCATTGTTTGATGTCTTATCTTGGCGCTATAGGATATATAATGAATGGAAGCGGTCTCGACAGTCTTTGGTCAACAGTATATGCACCACAATCTGTTAAACATATGCTTAGTGGCCATGCATACTCTAGGGCAATACGAGCACATATTTTAACCTTAACTGCTCTCGGAATTGAAATTTGTAATAATGTAGAAAGTGACAAATCTAATGAATATAAAACTTTTCTGGATTCATTTCTGAAAAATTGGCATACCGACTCTCCGGAACGACCCACAATTAAACATTGTCGAATGAATCCCACTGTGGCCGAGATGACAGATGATTTGATTTCAGAGTTAAACAGGTTAAAGAATAATGGACCAACGGCACAGTTATGGATACAATATTTTGAACTCATTGTAATCGCATTACAGTTTATAGAGGCCGAAAGATTAGGTGATTGGAGGCTGCATCTTCAAAGTATTAAAAAAATGTTACCAGTTTTTCATGCAGCTGGACACCTGTCGTATGCCAAAAGTGCACAATTGTACCTAGAGGATATGGTCAAATTAGAAACTGATCTTGTAGACAATGAAACATATGACTTATTTGCAAAAGGTTGTTTCACTGTTCGAAGGTCGGATAAAACTTGGGCAGGGGTATGGACCGACATGACGATTGAACAAACGTTGAATAGATACTTTGGAACTGATTTGAAGCACGGAAGAGGAGTCACGTCAAAGGTAGTCGCTCGTTATTTACTAACCATGCCTACAATATTCAGTGTCATGTCATCAGTGGAAGAGTATTTTGACATAACCACTTCGTCAAGTGAGCAACATAAAGATCTCAGCTCTTCGAGGCAAAAACGAGATGAGGAAGACCTGAAAAAGTTTAGATTTTGGATAAATAAGCATAAACCCTTCGAACAACGGCCCAATTTGATTTCCTTATCGACAGGGGTAGCTGGTGGTCCTGAAATCAATTGTCACAGAGCGATTGAAAGAGGAGAGGTCCTAATGCAGACCATGGTGGGAAAAAATGCTAAAGATATTTCCCTTTCGATGAAAAATAGGGTAAAAAATTTGGAATCCGCAAAATCAAGTATGCATGTAGGAGGAGCATCTTGCATAAAGGTTGACACGACACAATTATTTCATCGGATATCAGTATTGTTCAAAGGTGATGTACAAAAATCACAGAATGCTTTTAATTATGAGCTGTCTCCCTTCCCATTGGCACTATTCGACGAAAATGGATTTATGCGCAAAACTTCGAAAGCCGAATTATACAAAATATTTAAAGCTTACACCCTGCCGCGCCAAATGAGTTTAGAGGCCTTTTCATGTAATTTTACGTATATTATTGATGGTGGCTTTTTATTACATAACGTGAGCTGGCCCCATGGATCAACTTACCGGGACCTATTTGAGAGATACCACACTCACATTATATCGCATTATCGAGGCAGTGCGCATGTCGTATTTGATGGATATAGTAGTGACTGTATCGGCACTAAATCTTACGAGAGATATCGACGTAAAGAGAAAAGTTTTGCTGCCGATATTGAAATATCAGACCATAATTTGGTTACAATAAAACAAGCCAAATTTTTCTCAAATACTGCTAACAAATTCCAGTTTGTTAAACTTTTGTCAGCATTCCTCATTGAAAAAGGTATACAGGTGAAAGTGGCTGAAGAAGATGCGGATACTTTAATTGTGAAAACAGCTATGGAAGTAAATAATTTGTTTGACGGTCCAGTGGCAGTTGTAGCAAATGATACGGATGTATTTGTGCTCCTTATAGCATTGAGCGACGACAGAAAGCCAATATTTTTCAAAAAAATTACTCCAAAAAGTATAACATTATATTGTACAGAAGATAACAATAATTTGCGTGAATTTTTATTATTTGCGCATGCATTTGTTGGATGTGATACGACCAGCAGTTTATATGGGAAGGGCAAAAAAAAATTGATAAATAGATTAGAAAAGAACGGAGAATTGCGTCAGCTTTGTCAAGTTTTTTATAACCCTGATAGTTCGGTAGCCCAATTACAAGAAGTAGCAAAAACAATTATTTTTGATTTGTATGCTATTGAAGATAACACGATATCTCTTGGTCTTGCTCGCTATACAAAATACGAGACCTCGACAATTTCTAACACCACTGTAATGCGATTAAGTTCGCTACCTCCAACTGCAGCAGCGTTAGAAGAGCACGTCAAACGTGTTTATTTTCAAATGCAAACCTGGCTTGGAAGGATGTTGAGACCAGAAGATTGGGGTTGGCAACGAACAGCTCTTCTTTTATTACCAGTTATGACACAGCAAAACTTAGCACCGGATGAGCTTCTAAATGTGGTGAGCTTATTTTTTTGCATAAGTAATACAGTTTGTCGCATTTAAGATAAGATATGTTCCTTATTTGAATAAATTCAAATTTGAACTTTTGTCCGGCTATACAAGTTAGTGGACCACTGTTTAAAAATTAGTAGGATATCTTGAAAAATATTATCAATATACTTGCATGGATGTACAAAAGTTTCAATCTGAATTCCTTCAAAGGATGGGTTTGTTTTCATCTAAAATGGGTCACACTGTAGGTTTACATTTATTGACATTTTTCATGGAAAAAGAGGAGCAACTACCCAGTCGATGTTTTGCGAGTTTTTAAAGAAATCAATTTACAAAATTTAATAAAATTTACATGTGGACGATTTTACGTTGGCAAAAAATACCGTAATTCAAAAATGTTGATGTTATTCCACGATAATATTATATTGCAAGGTACTACCTCCTCTTAATTTGGCTTTATATTAAATTTTTTTATGGTTGTATTTGTATAGGTTTCCTGTGGCTGCACAACCAACTGTAGCAGCAGTCGCTGCAAATGTAAGAAATCTGGCATCTCATGTTCAAGATATTGCAAAAATTGCAGCGGTATTAGCTGTACCAATATACAACAAGTTAGAATATATTCTTCCGAGGATAATGACGTCGACAGCTACGATGAGCAAGATTTTCAAGATAATGAAGAGGACACATCAGAATGATGATATCTTCTGTATGTTCCTTGTGGCATTTATACTTATTCTTAAGAAAGCAGAATGATGATATTGTAAATTGCGAAGAAAGTACAAACATTTGTTATTAAATACAGGGTGTCCCACGACGATTAAGACAAGTAATATATCAGAATTGGGCAGTAGTAGATAATTATAATTTTGGGGGTATGAATTAGAGCAAATGCTTCATCTTTTTTTGTTATTGTGTTACCCAATGAGTTATTTGTTTTTGGTCACGTGACGTCGCATTCAAAATTATTAATGGAACACCCTATATGTTTTCGTGATTTTCGATTCTCCTTGAAGTGCTGATTTCGTAGAAACCATATTCTTGGGGTCTGAATTAAATATTTACAGAGATATAAAAATCACCTATTTTTCAACTTTAGGTCATTGTTTTGTAAATCTTCCTATCCTATTTTTTCAAGATCTACTCGATGCTGCTATAGAAAAATTGATATAGGATGGTCAAAAGTTTACCACATTCTGATTTTTTTCGACCATCCTGTATTAAATTTTCTTCAGCACCATTGAGTAGCCTCCTTGAAAAGTTAGGATAGGGAGATGTAAGCCGTTTTGCCAAATATTGAGCAGTTTTCACAAAACAATGACCTAAAGTTGAAAAATAGGTGATTTTTAACACCCTGTATCTCTGTAAATATTTAATTTAGACGCCAAGAATGTGGTTTCTACGAAATCAGCACTTCAAGGAGAATCGAAAATCACGAAAACATATAGGGTGTTCCATTAATAATTTTGAATGCGACGTCACGTGACCAAAAACAAATAACTCATTGGGTAACACAATAACAAGAAAAGATGAATCATTTGCTCTAATTCATACCCCCAAAATTATAATTTTCTACTACTGCCCAATTCTGATATATTACTTGTCTTAATCGTCGTGGGACACCCTGTATATACTATATACTACTGGAAGTTATCCATTATATTTATATTTAAAACTCAATCTATATTATACTTAATGTGTCAAATGTGTAATACCTATTTATTGTGATGTTTAACCTAAATAATATAATATATTCTTTGTAAAACATAAGAGACATCCTCATAGCAAAACAAATGTACACATATATGTTTGAACTATTAGTTTATTTAATTTTGCATTAGTATCAAATATTTTTATTATTTATTTCGACTACTCGTATTCTTTCTACTCACTATACATTTCATAATATATATATTATATGTCGAAACATGATACTATTTATGTCCGCACATTTGCAACACCGCTAAGCACATCGTTTCTGCGAGGTAATTGTCAAGGCGGGAGCCGTAACCACCAGCGGTCGATTAGAGGGTTGAAAATTGTTAAAAACTTTATTAACATTTTACGGCATTCCTGTTATTTATAGAAAAAAATCGATTTAACGTTACAGAAACAGAATTTTTTTCTCTACAACTTTTATCTAAAACTTTTTAACGGATTTGCTTTAATTCTCAATATATTGCGATTTTTAACATTTATCCACTATTTTCAACCCCTTCCCGGGAGTTAATTTCAAAAATTTGTACAGAACTAAATTCCTGAGATAAAAATCTATAGTAATTCATACATCACATCGCCTCAGCAAAAATCGGTTCACTTTCGTTGTTTTTAATTGGACTATACAGTATACAATACACTTATATTACCGCATTTTTATTATTGTTGTTCTCTTATATATACAGGATGTTCTAATTCAAGCTTCGATAGGCTGCAGCTAATTCAGAATAAGGCAATGAGAATTATTTTAGGGTACAATAGATACACCAGTATCCAACTTATGTTAAATACTTTAAATTGGCTGAACGTCCAACAGTTCCTTTACGTTAAAACAATGACATTTATTTTCAAAATTATAAATAATTTACTTCCTGAATATTTTAATTCTCGATTGATACCAATTACTAATATACATCAACACGATACTAGAGCTGCAAGTTCCATTAGCTTTTATGTTACTACTAATAGAACGACTAATTCAATGAACAGTTTGTTCCATAAAGGATTGGTTCAGTTCAATAATCTACCTCATGAAATTAAATCTATTAAGAGTTTAAGTAGCTTTAAGAGAACCCTTATCAATTACGTAAAACGAAACAGCTAGCTCCTGTAAGTAACCGGTTTCAATGTATTAACTTTTATTTTATTTTATTTATTTATTTTTTTTTTATTTGGTTATTTCATATTGTGGTTTTGTCTTAACTTATTTATAGTACAGATGTTGAAAGGATGTAATTATTTGACTCTAATATTATAATGATTTGTGTATTATCTATGATAAATAAATGATATTATTATTATTATTATTATCATTCCAAGTATGCACTTGCTCAGCACTTGCTGGTAATGTTCACCTATCCCGAGCGTGTGTAAACGCAAATGGGATTAGGCTCGGAAGTCACATATTTAGAAATTTACGGACAGTGTGACAGGTATTTAGGATGGCAGCCTTCTGCAGATCGATGTAAGTATTTTTGTGAAGACCTAGTTTGGTGAGGCTATCTTGTAGAGTTTTGGGAATTAGTCCCGTAGATGAAACGATGATCGGTACCACCTCTATTTTCTCAGCATGCCACATCTGTCTTACCTCAATTGCAAGATCGGTGTATTTTGC
>CAJUYG010008260.1:0-10030 GCA_910591675.1 Galerucella calmariensis | reverse complement strand
CTCGGCATTTTTCATAATTCTCTGAAATAATGACATAAAGAATTTTATTCCATAAGTGGTTTCCACACTGTATTTAATATTTCGTAATAATTTTGTAGTTCTGTGTTATTTGATTTTTCAATGACACGTCAGTAATTTTTTGAATATAATTAATATAAAAAGTATATTGAGACAACTAGTGTCAAAAACATCACTCGTTCCATGAAGCGCTCGTTCCGCTTCTAGTAAAACTAAATTTTTAAAGATATTATCAGATAAAGTATGACGTCGGGGTGAATTAATAAAAGTTGCGAAAGAAAACATTCTTTTTGAAAAATGACTTTACCATTATATAAACTTTTTTTAAAATTTGTATGTACGTCGTCCAAATACTGTTACAATTATTACAGCTCAGCATGTCTCTTGTAGGTAATCTAAATCAGTATCAGTCTTTCCCTTTTGCGATTGAAGATCAGCGTGTTCGAAGAAGTCGTCTTACATTTTGTTATTTCCTATTGCAGTAATGTTATGTTTACTCATATTAAATTGGTCCTCATTTTTTTTTCTGTTTTAAACATACATAACCCCGCATCAACTACTGTTATTAGCAGGGAAGACATTTACAATGTAGTGTGGTACATTTTTATAATACTTATTAGAATTTGAATTTCAGATGTTTATGTCTTTGAGATAAGATAGCACTTCGTTTCCGGTTGAAGAGAGAATTGATTTTAAGGAGTTTCATAAATTGTAGCGTTTTCTTTGTTTTTCAGATTTTGGGCATTCGAGTAATAGAGATGCTTTACTGTGAGTTGTTTTATAATTTTTATAACTTTTACAAATACCGAAATCCTGAAATTGAAATAACACTGTTTAAATTCTCACTTTTCCACATCGTAGTTTCAAATACTTCTTGTAAAAGACATGAATAAACTGAGACATAACTTCCTTTATTGATTGAACCGTTTCAAAAATCTGAGTAGGATACTATTATTTATGGAATAATAATGGGTTTGTTTCTACTAAATTATGGACTAGCGTTGTAGTTGTCTCAAATATTCATAAGGAGAACTTTATTTTGAAGCAAACTGTGGAACAATACACACAAAAGCAATTGAATAATCAGAAGTATCTATAGAGACAGGTCGTGAACTTGAACTAAAATTGGAAGAAAATATTTTTTATTATAATAACACTATCAATTTCATTCATCATCTACCAGGAATGTGAGAAAACATATGCAGATCAACAGCTCTTCAATTTTGTTCCATTATTAATGAACTTAAATTAGCTTCCAGTTAAATTCCAAAACTATCTGAACCAAACTGGCACAATAATCCTGAAATCCGACTTCGTTGCAAATGTAATAGATATTTCAAGCCTATTCTAATGGAATGACGCCAGTTAGTGTTGTGTGTTGTGTGTTCAGAATAGTGGTATTTTACCTATCATAACTACAGCCCAATTAGTGAAGTACACTTATTGCCGTTCTACCTCCAACTTAGGTACAGTGTATTAACGAAAAATTGTCTCTTGTTCACATTTTGTGAATTGATGAAACTAGTGATAATGTTGAGTGTGCAAAAAAGTGAATAGAATATAAAAATCCGTTGTGGTACTTTAAATGGTGTCAAAATTTAGCCAATGAGCCTAAAGCAAACTGGAAGCATTCCAAAACCAATCAAATTTCACCATAATTGTGCAGAAGTGCTTGAAAATATTTATCTTTTTCCTGGGATGTGCCACAGAGTAATATTATAAAAAGTATAACTGTTTGAGAGAATTCGATACAGAATACAGTAACAAGATAGAATGGGATCCAAGTGCCATTGCCAGAAAAAAGTACTCAGTTCAATTTAAAAAAAAGACACAGGGTACTGGATGATTGTCATGACGGAACAGCTATGAAAAGGATTATTTTTAGTGTAATCAGTTCTGAAATGGTATGAGGATGCATTGATCAATTGGCTTGGCATCACCAGTCAGAGGCTCAAAGAACATGGCACCTCAATCATTTGGTTGTACCGTTTATGTGAACAAACCAGTAGCCCTTATCACGCTGAACAGTCTTTCTACCAGGTCCTTCTTGAAAAGTTCCTTTCCCATTTGCTCTAGTCCTAGGAGTTTATATTCCCAAAAAGATAATCCTCCGAAGTCGGAGATAATGTGAGAGGCAGTTCACTCCCCTTCCATACACAACCGAAAAATATATTCCTACCTATATATGCCGATTGTATAAGCATAAGCATTTCCAAGCTACGTTGACTTGTGAGTGATCACTCCTTATCTGGCCCTTTCTGACGTTTAATATTTCATTAGTTAGTGTTTAGTCAGGTTTTTGACCAGGAGTTTGCTGGAGCTTACTTGTTCAGGACCATTTCCATTTCCTGCAGTGCCTTGGTGCACTGGGACCCACTAAAGAGTTTCTTTATCATGGCTAAGCATGGTTAATAGTTTTTGTGGCATCGTCATCTTATTGTGGGTCGATCCCTGGCCACTTTGACATGGATGTAAAGGATAGTGTGGGTAGGTTGCCGCTTGTGTCTTTATTGAAACAAAAGCTACAATTGACATGGCAATAAGTGTTGCCAAGCAAACACAAAATAAAAATGTAGTCAAATTTGGTTACCAATGATAGAAAAAGAAATTTCCAATGATCAATTACCTGTGTTATCAGGATAGCAACATATTATAAGTTCTTATCCAGGTTTTCTTATGACTTATCATTGGAATAGTTGTTAATCGATACACACTTCAATACACAAAATCACCAAACTGAGTTATACATATTATTTTGAGAACAAAAATAATCATACTTACACAAAAAAAGTAACAACAAACGCGTTTTATCAACAACATTTCAAAAATAAGCGAAAAAGCGCTATCGCAATAAAAACCGTTCCTGGAACGTGCACTTCACTGGATTCCATTTAAAGTAGACTATTATATCAATAGAATGTCATAAAATGAAATATTCTATTTCACATTTTACCAGAGATGTGATCTACTATGAATGGACCTTAATGAAATTTGACAATAAAGTTTTGTAATCTTAAACTTCAAAATATTATTGATTGTCTAGTAGTCAAATTTTTTTCATTGCGTCAGATAGTGACCAAAAATTATTCAATCACTTATAGACTATGAGCCCATGGGGAAAAAAGTGTCGCGATTTGAAACAGCAGCGAACCCATTCAAAACGATAGTTTATCATGCCACCATCAGTTCCAGCACTATGGCGTACATTTTCTCTTGTGCAGAAAAGCACAGTGGAAAACTGAACATTTTATTTTCCACCTCCTAGAAATGTGATATGAAACTGTACGCCGTTTGTTACATTTGATAGTAGAATCATAGGAGATTGGTCCAGACTCTATGACGTTCAAAATTAATCGTTCGGAAAATCTAGGAAAATTTTTGAAAACTCTTATTTTCTACCCTCTGACAAGGTGATTTGAAACTGTACGGCATTTGATTCTGTAGATTATACAACATATAAATAAATATTTAACAGTGGTGCTGTAAAAAAAAGTTGTGTGAAAAGCCGTGGGAAATTTTTTATTTTCCGAGATTTTCCTACTCAAAAAATATCATCCGAAAATTTACGGCATTTGTTCTACTTTCGTAACATTTCGCAAAACGTCAATGTATTTTGAGTTTTGAGTTTTCAAAAATTTTCCTAGATTTTCCGAACGATTATTTTTGAACGCCACAGAGTCTGGACCGATCTCCTATGATTCTACTATCAAATGTAACAAATGGCGTACAGTTTCATATTTCGGTTTCAGGGGGTAAAAAATGAAATGTTCAGTTTTCCACTGCGCTTTTCTGCACAAGAGAAAATGTACGCCATAGTGCTGGAACTGATGGTGGCATGATAAACTATCGTTCTGAATGGGTTTGCTGCTGTTTCAAATCGCGACACTTTTTCCCCCATGGGCTCATAGTCTATTGTTAATCCTAACAACGGTAGCTGGAACGCTACCGAAGCGTCAAAATAAAAAAAAACGTTGTTTGATTCCCGAAAAAATAAAAGAGAAAAGAGCTTCAGACTTCTAGCACAATATACCAGGATTATTTAATTCAAAGGAATCCTTTGTGCTTCAGGATAAACCGGATCAGAAAGAAGTGAAATAGCACAGGAGCTGGCGACTTGGGTATCTGAAAAATCTTCACCTACACCCGCACCTTCACAGTACCTGCACCACTCTTATACTTTAAGGAATGGGCATTGTGGAACAAAATTCTACTTCGGGCAATTATAGTTTTCGGATAAAAAAATTAAAATAGTAAAGGTTCTCACTTAGCAGAAGTTACAATTTGGTGATAATTCAGCCAGTCCTCAGGACGTGGTGAATTTATTCATGAACAATGTAATTTCAGTTACTGTTCCTAGATGAAAAAGTATATATGGATATTGATATAACAATTTCAAAGGAGTAAATGGGTCAGTAAAAAAACAATAATAAATACCAAAATTTTCCAATCAAGGAGAATCCAGTTACACTGTCACTGCATAAGAGCTGTATTATCATGGGATCAGTAATTGTTAAAATCAGTTATTTTAACATCATGTGACGTCGTTCGCTTCTTTCAATTTTCCTTTGATGCTCCCCTGTATATTCAACTATCCTAGTTGAGTGCAAGAGTTTCATTATGTAAACACTCGTTATTATGTGTTAGTGTTCGCGCTTTATATTTCAAACCGGCATGTGCGCGTTTCGACTCTGAACTTTTCATAAATAAATATTTCTATTTCATTAATATACTTAGTTGTTAATATCACTGGAATTTCATTTAAACCCGCTTTCCCTGATTACAGGGTGGTCCTTCGAATATTTTAAGACTAATTAAACCGCGATTAAACATGTGTAGGATCATTTGTTGAACCTAGCTTCTCCATTTTTAAAATTAATAATATTAAAGTCCACTCTCAATTTAATCCTTCACAGTAATCATAGTGAAATTCAAATATAGCAGCACCACCCTTCAAGAAAAGTTTCAAGGAAAAGTTCAGTTACGCTATTGAAACTACCGCAAAATTTCTCTCTACTTTCTCGCTTCAAAGGCAGCTTGGCAGGAAACCTCTCCTTTCATAAATATATATGTGTAAAAACAAATTATCCAAATATCGCGGTGGAGTATAAAACCCGAGACTCAATAATTCATTAATATAGTCCGAATAGATTTTCGAATTTCCAATTTTCACTGAATGTTAACCACAAAGATGACCATTTTACATTCAGGCATGATATTTTCATGACAAAGCTGATAATAGTACTTGGTGTTTATGCAGATCCAGTTTTTTTGTGGGCTCCGTCTGAAACCAATACAACCATTCTGACTTTTCCATAGTGTCTTGGTAACACCTGAGTCAAAATATTTCACAAAAAGCTGGACAACAAACTAGCGATCCTGCTATAAAACTTTGGGGAAGATTTGTATTCAACTTGATACGACTTTATTAGAGGGAGTAAAAGATAGAGAGAGTGACGTATAAACGAAATAGAACAGAAAACATTTAATTCTGAGAAAGGAAATATTTTCAATTCTCTTTCAACTGAATTGACGGATAATTGAAGACGGTCAGTAAAAAAATCGTGATCTCCAGATATCTTTAAAAATTTCATAAATTTTCACTTTTGTTAGATGATTCACTTTCCATTCAACTTTTTAATTTAGAATAACTGCTCTTGCGAGCAATTGTTTACAAAGTGTTTCAAGGAATTCAGCGAAACTATTACCCCAAAAAATCCTCAATGCTGCTTTTCCTCACAATTTAATAAAGAAACGGGGATAAAAGTGTCCAGCTGGAACACAATGAAAATTGTCCTATGGACAAATCATCCCATAAGCGGAAATATCATTGGTGTGGCCTGGAATATTTTCCGGGAGATGAAGTTACAATTTATATTCTATTCGTTCGAATTCCCAATTTTTCTGACAGTTTCTGACTCGTGTGCTATTATGACAGCTTCTTTGTTCTGTAGGACCATTCTAGGTAGCTATTTTTTGTTATTTATTATTTTTCTTACTTAAAAAGTTGTTCGATGTAATTATGATAATTGTAACAGATAATAACGAAAAATAACTGCTATCAGTAACTGGAACAGTTACAATAAATTTGGATACATAATCTAAAAAAATCCCGAAGCCAAATATAAAGTGAATCCAAAAAAAATAAATTTTAATTTGGAAACATCAGGAGGTTTTCAATTTAAATCTGTCTTGTAATATGTCAGTGCCGAGTATGCTGAGCGTATTGTTATGTAAATTTTATTGCGTTTTAAATGAAAGAAGAAAATTGATCTCTCCCCATAGCGAGACGCTTATGACAGCAATAATAGCAACGGTCCTTTACAGGATGCCGCATGCAGTTAAGCTTCCTGTTCCGTCTCTATGGAAACGGCGTTCATTTCAGGATGATTCCTTCATAAATTCAGTATTTCCTTGTCAACTGTGTTTATCAATGACTGTGCCAAAAAAGTATAAGCTTGAATTTCTATTTTTGGAATAAAATGATACGACGGACAAACTTGACAAAGAATATATAAAATACTTTAATCCTCGAAGACTCAATATCCGTAGGAATAAAATTTCTGCATTCCCAATTGTATTTTTTTCCAGGAAAATTTGGTGATTTGAAGTGGGGGTTTCTATAATAAGAAACTGTATACCAAGACGAGCGATTTGCAGGAAATTAATGTTGAGTTCTGAAATAAAATGTTAGGAAAAATACAAAAGAAAATTATGAGAAAGCATCACTGTGCTGTTCAAATGAACAGTACCGGACTTCTAATTTATAAAGGAACATGAAGTTTACACTTCGAACAACTGAAATATAATTGATAATGTTGGAAGAAAAAAAACGCCTGGGCAGCGAGTTTTGGAAACTTTGGCGATATTCGACACTTATCACAACATTCACTAGGAGCTACTTTCCAAAAAGACTTTATTATAAATGATAAAAACCCTGTTTTATTTACATACAAATCGCGAAAAGTCTATTTGAGCCATACGATCCACACAAATACGACCAGGAAAATATGAGCAAAACTACTTGAAAGAGAGAGAAGGATAATTGTTTGCAGTCAGCGTTGGGCGTTTTTTCAGCTCCGGCTACCAATCTGATATGAAAGCAGCGTTGCCAGTTTAAAATGTTTGATACTTTCTAGGGAATAATTATCTTGTTTTGCATTTAATTTTTAATACGGGATAACGCCGAGAGATTCGAGATTGGTAATACTATTGAGTGAGTGAGATCAAAACGAATGAGAAAAAAATAATATAGTTCAAGAAGATAAATGAACAAATCACAATCTGCAATGAATAAAATCCATAGACTGCTTTCGATTTAACAATTATTGGTATTCAACCTTTCACATATAAATACATTTGGCGACAGCTGCCTGCGCACAATCATTCTCCTCTCTCTTTCAAATGCTTTCCTCACATTTCACTTGTTGCACTTGTGTAAATCGCATGGCTCGAATAGACTTTTTGCTATCTGTATACGAGTTAAATTGATATTGTATTACAACGTTGTTCATAATAGTAATATAATATGCTGATAAAATATTTATAGAAAACTTTTTAATAAGCTTAATATTGTCGAACAGCTGATAAAGAATTGAGAGTATTGGAGATGTATATGTTACGGTTAAAGTATTTACTTGGCTAGTGTATAAACTAGTTGGATAGTATACAAACTATCCAACTGCCTAGTTATTTTGATGAAAAATCATATTTTCAGTAGTAATACCCCTAGGGTCTTGATAATACCGAGATAATTTTGTCATAGAGAATGCTGAAAGCGTGTTGCTTGATAACAGCCCAAGGCCGCAGGCCGAGGGCTATTATCTTTGAGCAACATGCTTGAAGGATTCTCTACGACAAAATTTTGAGTATTCATCAAGACCCGAGGAGTATTCGATAAGATAATTTTTCACTTTGTAGATATGAAAAAATTGATTGTCAATCTGATGTTTAATAATTTTCAATACAAACTTTATTAGTTTTAATCAAATATATTTCATTTTTATTTAAATCTACAGTTGTGAAAAGTACAATTGGTGGATTAATTGAATCGTTAGATGCAATACCAAATCTTCGCGACATTTTTAATTCAGTTGTCAGTTTGACGTTTAATTAATTTTTAATAAAAAATAAACACCAAACTGAAAACACCACATGTAGGGTATTATCGCTATAATACAGCGGTGATTGGATGAAATTTGACACATGACTTGAAATTAAGTAATTTGATTGGTTACTATATCCAGTAAAAAATTATCACTAAAATAGCTACGAGTAATGGCTGGTTTGTATACTATCCAGGTAGTTTATAAACTATAAAAAAATTATCGCTAAAACTCAAACCACAAGGAAATTACAAAAATTAGCTAGCATTTTTGGCCAGTTTGTAAACTATCCACATTAGTTGGATGAAGTGTGAACCTGATATTGGTAGAAATACATAATAACCAACGAGTTGGTTAGTATGTTAACCAACGCGAAACCCCAGTTTCGGTCGAAGTTAACAATAAAACCTCAGTTTTATTTAAAGAACAAGCAATGGCATTGCTCTCTGCTAAAACAACGGAAAATGCTCTCAATGAATCATTACCACAAAAATGCTTATTATGTTCTGAAAAAAACGTATGTGACCATGATCAGAATAAAAACAATATTGAAGCGATGAGGGATTCATGCCAGGAAAGTCCAAAAAGGCAAACACAAAAAATTCATAAACGTCTCGCAAGAAATTAAAACCAGGAACTGTCGGCATGTCCGTAAGAGTACCCATTCCAGATGTAGATCGAAGTCGGTCAGATCATAGAAATATATTGGGCGTCATAATGAGTGTGGAAGATGAATTTTACCGAATTGGAACTCTTTACGGTGTCCTCAAACAGCTCTAATTCCGCAACGAATTTGAAATATGTAAGCAACAATTTTTGACGTTGGAAAATGTCAAGACGCACACCGAAAAAACATTACGAAGCGCTGCAGGAAAATTTTCAGTATCGGGTTCAACCCAACTATATGTGCGATGTCACTGCAAGAAGAGTTGTGTGAATATGCGTCTGGATATACGTGTAATAGTGAGTGCCACAACAGTGCAACAAATAATACTGTTCTTTGTTTGGTGGTTTTAATGTCCTGACATATTTTATTGTCAATATTTTGTCACCTGGTATTATAAGTTATATTTCTTTTACTTTTTCTGAAGTAATAATAGGTACCTGTGACAATCATACATTGTACCAATGAAGAAAGCATTTTTGACTAAGAATTTCACTATCCTTAACTAAATTAACCCAAGAGAATTGAATACTTTGAATAACCAACTAACAATATCAGGTTCACACTTTATCCAACTAATGTGGATAGTTTACAAACCAGCCAAACATGCTAACTAATTTGTGTAATTTCCTTGTGGTTTGAGTTTTAGCGATACATTTTGTATAGTTTATAAACTAGCTGGATAGTATGCAAACCAGCCATTACTAGTAGCTATTTTAGTGAAAATATGATTTTTCATCAAAATAACCAGGCAGTTGGATAGTTTGTATGCTATCCAACTAGTTTATATACTAGCTAAGTAAATACTTCAACCGTAACATATACAGTGTGTCTACTTAAGTTGGAACCATATGGAAAACTTTTTTATTAGTGATTTTATAAAAAAAAGGTATTCCTGATAAAAAGTGCTGCATGGTCCAAAAGTTGAAATGCAACCATCAGACATCAATTTTATTTAGCAGTATACGAGGTTTGTCAAAAAATTTGAATTTTGTGCAGGAGTAAAGTATCTTTATTTTTCACAATTCAGAAAAATGTTATAAAGTAAAGTTGTTTCGAATTAGAAGTAACACTTAAATATGCAATTACAGCCACCTATTATAAAAATTCAGGTTTTGTGATCATTTACCAATAATTCCATATTAATTATTCTGGCTGGATACAATTTAACGCAATCTAGGATGCCCTGACATGAAGTCTGTGACAGTGAATGTCAGAGTGAGTTGTTGTTTATACAATAAAAATG
>CAJUYG010008259.1:0-10031 GCA_910591675.1 Galerucella calmariensis | reverse complement strand
CTAAAGTTCCTACCGTGTGTCCCGCGACACGTTCTACCTTTTTTTTTATAATGTATGTATGTATGTGTTTTTTAGGGTGACATTCAATGAGACCTAAAAGATCTATTGTGCCCCTTACTTCTACTCAGTTTCTGAGGAGAGTCTCAGAAACTAGTAGTTCCTTTAGTCCTATTTCCCGGAGGAATCTTAGGATGTCTGCAGGCTTCAACTTAGGCAAATGTTTCTCTTCTATCTAGTAATCTCCCAGGTGCTGTGCTCTAGGATTCTGAAGTGCTGTGCAGTTGGAAAGTATATGGATGGAGGTTTCTTCTTCCATTCCACAAAATCTGCATTCTTCTTCCTCCACTATTTTGAGCTTTTTCAGGTGCCCATTTAGGCGACAATGTCCCGTTAGGATCCTTGTTAAAACTTTTAGCGCAGTTTTACTTTGACTTATGCATTCTTTTGATCTCAACAGGTTGTAGTCACCCAGAAGAGTCTTTGATTGTATAAGCCCTACTAGATCTTTCCAATGGTCAGATCTTCTCTTTTTCTCGGTTTTGCTTATTTCTTCCAATATTACATTGGGGCTGATTCCGCAAAAGGGTTCAGGCCCCCAGAAAGGTATTTCAGTCCCCCTCTTTGCTAGTTCATCTGCTATTTCATTTCCTTCTATTCCAGTGTGTCCTGGAATCCATAGTAAGGTGACTATGTTGTTCTCGCCTAGTTCATTGAGTTTGTCTAGGCATTCCCACACCATTTTGGAACTGATTTTACAAGAGCTCAGTGCCTTAATGGCTGCTTGACTATCCGACATTATGATAATACCTTTGTCTTCTGTATCCTTTATCAATATTGAACTGGGCGCACTTTCTTATGGCGTGGATTTCCGCTTGAAATATACTTGGGGTTCTTCCCAAGCTTTCAGAATGTGTTTGGTTCCTGGTCCGAACACTCCTATCCCAGTTCCTTCTATTGCATTTGAGCCGTCTGTGTACCATTGAATGGCATTCTTTCCAAGTCTGGTAATGGTATTTGTATCCCATTCCTTCTTGTTGCTCATTTCCGTAACGAATTTCTTTGAAAAGTTATACTTTTTCATCATACCGTCTTGTGACATGTCCCAGGTCGTCTGATTTCTAAGAAGTGAGGAGGTGTTTTTTTAATGATTCCGTCTCTACTTAGTATCTTGTTCTTTCTGCAACACTTTCCACCACCATATGTAAAGGGGTGAGGTTGAGAATCACTTCCATGGCTGCCGTTGGGCATGTTCTCATTGCTCCTGTAATGCATATTTTTTATAAAGTCGACCTTACTAACATATTATGAAACCAGCCCTAAATATCGGTGTTCTTCTTTCACTATGTTTTTCTTCTTCTTCAACAAGGCATAGCAAGGAATATTTTAAGGTTTATTCGTAAACGCCACAATGTAATAAATCTTCGTGACCCTTGCAAAACCAATACAATACAGGATGAACCATCCGCGTCTTACCATATCTTTATTGACGTTAAAAGTCAACTATAGTAGATGTAACTTCTGATCCAAGCGCAATTAAAACCGACCATTGCAATCAGAGATAGATTGTGGTTGGAGCAGACATATTATTATCCACAGCCTAAGGTAATTAACTGATATCGTTTCGTCAACAAGCACATTATCTTCTTCATACCTTCTATAAACTTCCTGAGTATAATGGTGTGACTTGTATATAATGTAATTTTGTTGTTTTTCGATGTTAAAAAGTATTTCTCCTTATACAATCATACAATATCGTTTTTGTTTAGATATCCTCTTAAATATGTTGCAGGAATCCATTTTGCCGATGAAATGATGAGCTTAAAATTGCTTCTTGCAATAAAATATTTCAAACTAAATAATCTGTGATTTAAGGTGTACTATATTATATATATGTGAGATCTTTTGATAGTAAAATTCCTATTAGAGCGTAAGTTAGGATTGTGTTAGGAATAGCGAAAGGACCAAAATATATTTATTTTCATTATGTGTATTTTTAAAATTATTTAAAAGCTTTTCACATATTTTATCGAAGGAATTGAACTAAAGGTTCATTACATCAAATGCTTCTTGGCGTTGGCCTTGACTCTAGACAAGGGGTAAATTTTCAAGTTTTCATTTTATGGAGGTCTCCAGCACTTTTTAGATTGTATTTTGAGGTGGATATGATCTCCATTATCATATCTATAAGTATATGGACCACTAGCAATTTTGGTCAAATAATATAAACATATACATTTTTACAGGAAACTGTTCTTGTCATTTGCACGAATAATAATATCTACCTTGTACTGATGAGGCGCAAATACAACAAAACCTTGATTGTGACGAATGATTTAGTCTCTTCTAATTACGAACCAGAATAGTTGGTTATATCGTAAAGATAAACCTTCCCCGTTTAACTTAGAAGTGTAATTCACGCTTAACTAAAATATGACAACTTTTGCAGGAATTTTTAAGTAAATATCAAAAAGTTGTTTAGCAAAATGTGCGTCTTAGTTTCGGATTTAGCTTTGGCTGAATATGATTAATGAATTTGATAAAGTAAATTCAAAACAAAAAAAAGTAGTGATAAAACCTGATGAATTGAGTAAAAACCTTGTTCGGAGGAATTGGTGCAATAAATTATTCAACTACCTACCACAGTTTCAAGGAACAGTCATAAAAATAACCATTGTAGGTTCCCAACCTTTAGTTCATACCATCAATATTTTTTTTATTTTTGTATGTTTGTTTTGCTTGTATTTATGTTCTGGTAATAAATTTTAGAATAAGCTACTACCGTGTTTTAATAAATATCCCAAACACGCTTATTTTAGTCTGGTTTTAAGCACTTTCACTAGACGACACGTTACAGGGTAAAACAAGTTATTGACATGAAAATTTGTCGGAAAAAAGCACTAAATCAAATAACTATAAAACCATTTGAATTGCAGAAAATGCTTTGTTTATCTGAGAAATATTGTGCCACTGAAAATTGATGGGTATCAGATACTATTTTGTGTTTATTTGCTTTTTACACTTAATATTCAAAGTTACAGGAATAATTGGAGTTGAATAAGGGATGTACTTCCCTTTGAATATATTATGATTTAACGTCATACCTAGTGTGAACACAGGTAGGTATCTAGTAAATAATCAATAAAATATCGCGTAAAACATTTTTTCAACCGGTCTTAAACATTTAAGATAATAATATGTCATAACTTGGACTGACTACTTCGGTGATATGTATCATTTAACCTTCACTTAACCGGATAGATATATTTTTTTTTATTTTAAGCTATGTGAATTATATTTTACATCTATAGATAATTCTCGTTTGCAGTGAAACGTTAAATGAAATTTGACGTGTGTTTTATAAGTAAAAATATATATATTTATTATAAATTGTTCAGAAAAATACATTTCTATAACTAGGTATCCTATTAACTTATTTGCGATTAATAAACTTTTATACTAAAATATAGAAAACTTAATCGTTTTTTTGTATTGATAATTATAATAAAAAAAAGAACCATGCAGTCTGATTGTCTAAAATCTAAAACATTTGAAAAGTAACCAAAAACCAGCGTCTGCGCAAATTTGTTCCATCCACGCGGTTCTCCAAATCATTCGCCGCATTCTCGATGCAACCGCGGTGAAGGTAGGCCGGTCGGTAACACAGTTGCATAAGCACAAATTTAAAACGCGTACATACATGACTTAAATTTCGATTTTTTAATGTGTAGTTTTTAATTTATCTGTGAATTATGTGACTTTGTTTTAAGTGTCACTGGGTTATTGTTCTTTTGTAAATATGGTAGAGTCTGAGTTCAACGATGACACCTGGGAGGATTTTTTTGGTAAGTGATAATATGTAGAAAACCATAAGACTAGATATGACTTAAGTACAATGATACGCCTGTAGGTATAATTTTTGTGTTTAATATATGGTAATTAGTTTATAAGCAGACAAAAGTGCTATTGCAGGAAAGTACAAATTGATATTACCTTGGCATTGTTTGTATACATACCTTGAAGTATAAACACGTTGAATGAATTTATTGTTTTTGTCAATAAAAAACGTATTTCATAAAGGCACGTATTGCCAAGTAATTTGGCAAATAAATTTAGCTAGATTTTAAGGACAAGTAATTGTCAACATTGATTAATAAGTATACTTTATTCCAGTGTTTTTCAACCTGTGGATATAATTTGATAGGTATAATTTGTTTAACTTGAATGTCGATAAGAGTTAAAATTATTATATTTAACTAAGTTTCATTATAATCCATTAGGTGGGTAGGTATATCAGAAAAATGCTGGATTAAAACCGAGCTTTAAACATGTTATTACAACAAAAATATATTAAAAATGTGTTAATACTTAATTATATGTTATATCAGATTGCAAATAACGCAAAAAAAATTTGTATTACATATTTCTAACATACATGGAAAAAGGGGTTGGGGGTCGCGAAATATTTTTGAAACTAGGGGGTCGTGTCATGAAAATGGTTGAAAAACACTGCTTTATTCTAACATGGCTATTATTATTTTGACTAAATACCGAATGAATATTAATTATTATTATTTGATAATTTATGTTAATAAAAACTATCTTTTGGAAAAAGTAACGTTCTGCTTGATGGTCGTCGTTTTAAGCAGAAACGTTTTAAGCAATTATTTCAGTCATCACTTAGTAACATCGAAGGGTAAACTGCAAGTGGAAGTTGGTGTACACCACAGTAGAAGTTTGGTGGAAGTATGTGGAAATTTGGTGGAAGTTTGGTAGAAGTATGTGGAAATTTGGTGGAAGTTTGGTAGAAGTATGTGGAAGTTTAAGTGGAAGTGCGGTGAAAATAACGAATTAAGTGAAAAGGTCATTATACCGGGTGTTAATGAAAAGGTGTTACAAACTGAAAGAGCGTGTAGAAAACGCAAAAATTGGCGTAAAATTTCTTGTCGACATGGGTCGTGGGAGCATTAGTTTTCAAAATACAGGGTGTTGAAGTTATCCACACAACTGGTAAAATATCGTAAGAATTACATCTATTGAGTGTTTTCAGAAATAAGAGATTTTTGTGCTCGTTATGGAAGCGTGTTGCATTACAAAAATATTGTATGGGTTCTTGCATTATCAACTAAGTTGAAAACAGTGTGTGGGAGTATGTGGAAGTAGGTATACAACACGGTATACAACATTTTTGCCGGCGGTTTACCCCTCGGGTAACATTCATCAAGAATTCCTATCTTCATTTCCTTCATTAATATCTACCCGTTATAGGTATGTACATTTAAAGAGCCAACTTTTAGTGCTTAAATATTCGTATTCTACCTGTCAATTTACCACCAGTTGTTGTTGGTGTAAGGCTGTCTCGTAGGATTTTCCTGATTGACAGGCTTGGTGTAGTGCAGTGTAGTGGCCTTTCAAAATGAAACTTTTTCTCAATAATCCTATCAAACTTCTTCTATTATCTTTAACAGGACAGAAGAATTACTATTTTACTAGTTAGGAAATAAATATCATTCATTTCATTTTCCCCTGCTAGATGCGCTGGGATTAAACCATCTGTTCCAGAACCCAGAACTCAACTGCAACAAAAGCCCAGTTCAATTTGCTCTGCGTTACATTCTTAGCCACACTCCAATTCTTTGTCCTCGCACTAGCTAGCAGAGGTGGAGGTACAGCGTTCGTGTGTCTACATGACTTTGATTCTTCCTCTGTAACAATTTTTCTGTTTACAGCACTCTTTACTTATCACTTGTTCGGTCTACGATCGGATAAATTCGTTCAGTGGGAAGATATTATCGGTCTTGCTTTGCATCACTATCACTATATCTTTTCTTCGTACTATACTCAGTTATTTGGAGAGCAAACCTGCTAACTTTGACAATTGAGAAAATGGTCAGAAGTAAGAGTAGTAGTTAAAATAATAGTTTTTTATAAAAAAGCATCGGAACAGTGGTAAAATATTTTTTTGGATAAAAGTTTTACGAATAATATCGAATATTGTAATTATTTTATAGGGTTATTGTAAATTCCAAAGTTCTTTTACTATTGCTAGTCGCGTGTTAAAGTATTTATGCATTCAAGAAGACACTTCTATCAGATAAGATCTAAAAAGTCGACTGCATTTTCTGGGAACCAACGATGGCGTGTATTTCGGAACTTTGAAAGATCGACGTTGGTTTGTAAATTTAGTAAGCTATTAGTAAACAATGGGGATGAGAGTGGTAGTCGTTGTAAATAAAAACACGTAGGAAACGGAAATGGGTGTAGTTGAAATTTAACTGACACCTACCGTTTGACATTTGTTGAGTAACATTCTGGATACAAACTATAATTTCCTCTTGTCAGGGTTGTTTTAGATTGGGAAAATATTAATGATGTACTTAGTTGAAATTTCCGCTTTATTTATTTAAAATAATTTATTTTAAATTTTAAAATGTCACGTTACAACACTATTTATAAGTGAATTTATAAATATTTAAATTTGTGTTGCATTTGTTTGCTGAATGTTAGATATTACCTAGTTGCTTTAGATGTTTTTAGGGGTTCTTGCGATGATCCAAGTTTTTACTTTTGACAATTGTTGCCTTTTGAATTAGGAAACTGCAAGAAGCATTTATTTCCCACAAACATATTCTGACTTCTATACGCATCAAAGAAAATTTGATGAAACTTTTTCTGAATACTTTTATGCGAATGATAAAGAATCCACCATACACACTATTAAAAAAATCACATTATTTAATTTCACTATAAATGTAGATTATCTCTCTGCTTATTGAGTATACCTATTTTATGAAAAAAATATGTTACTAAGGAAGGGAGTCAAAAAGGACCCAAGCTACCAATACATCAATAGATCTGTGTTTAATTTGATGAGTTGGATTTCTCCTCTTATATCAGTGCGACTATAATCTTTCATCTATCATCTGTCCCGGCCTCTTTTGTTATTATAGGTTTTCTTTTTCTTCTGTCTCTGTATTTTCATTGCTTTGATATATTCCTCTACCCACCTACCTCGTGGTCTTCTTCTTGTTCTCGTCTCGTCTTTAATGTGGTTATTCTTTTTAATATTTCTGTAGGTGCTCTTCTCCTAATATGTCCCATCTATTCCAGTATCTTTGCTTTTATATATCTGACTATATACATTTCCATGTTTTTTTCTTTAATCTTCTTTCTTCATCTCTTGTTATGTCTGGTCCAAGTATTGTTCCCAATATTTTCTTTTCTAGTATTTCTTCTTCTTTTTTGTTTATAGTTGTTGCTTCGAGTGCGTATGTAATGACCGGCCTGATCAAAGTCTTATTGATTAGTATCATTTTTAAAATTTTTCTGATCGATTTAGATTTTAATAGTTTCCTATGCATGCCAATAATTTGGTTTCCTTTTAATATTTTTTCTTATATCTTGTCTTTCTAGTTAGTCCCATAGATGTTCTTTAATAATTGAAGCTTGATACAAGTCCAAACTTGTAATTTCTTATTCTTAAGTGTTTTTCTTTTTCCACTCGCATATTTTTATGTTCATTTATTCCTAGCCGGAATCTGAATCACTTAAGTTTTGTCTATGTTGTACAGAAATAATATGATATTCTTTTGCGCAAATTTAATTTTATTAACCCATATATTCAAACTGAAACAACATAGTTTGTTTATTTTAATACATCTGTTTGCGGAATAAGTTAAAATGATCAGACTTCCGAAAATATCTTTATAATGACAGCTTAAAAGGAAAATAATGAAATTTGTATATCAAAAGTACCTTAATGTAAATAAAGGTAACTCCTTTTGTGATCCAAGGTTTATTTTTTAACAGGGTCGGTATAAGATTAATTATAATTAATTGTAAATATTGGTTTAGAAGTTATAAGCAGGTTAATTGGGTGAAAATATAAGTGAACCTGTACACCCAAAAATACAAAATATTGGTTGTTTTTAAATTATTTAGTTGGAGGAGTATTTGTACAAAAAGGAGAAAAATGCGACACAAAACATTTCAGTAAAAAAGAGACAAAATATGTGTCGAATATTTCAAATACTTGTGAGTTTTGAATGCATTTTGAATACAGTTTGCCATTCGACTTTGAGTTTTAGTGGACCTTTTAGGATTCTAACCAAATTTGAGAAATGGCCGAACATTTTTTTTTCATAATAATCATCAACTTGGAGAACTTTTAATATTTCATGTTTTACTAATAAATATTAATTTTTTTTCTGGATACATCCCTGAAATAAGAAGCAGTAGGTTGCTGTTTTTTTTAATTCTTGAATAAACAAACTGCCATGTTTCATCATCAGTTACTACGAAACGTAAATATTTGAAAAATGAAGTGGTTTGGGTACACATCGAAATATTCGACAAACATTGGAACAACACAAATAAAGTTTATACTTTACCCACAACTTATGATTCTACTATAGTTCATTTAAAAACCAGGAGGAGTAATTTGAAAAGCCTTACTTACACCACTGAAAGTTACCAATTTAGTTACTAAAGGGTGTGTTCCGAAAACGTAGTCAACAGTCGTGTTCCAAACATATAAAATATGCCTCGATAGCAAAGACATTAGTCATAAGTCGACTTCTCCTCTGATATGCAGTATATTCTTTAGATGTACCTAAGCATTAAACAGAATGTAAGACTTTTACCTGTTCCGTTTCTAGTTCTAAACTGAAATATTACAAGAACCAAACAACAAACAACTTAATGCTTTAAAAAGAAAGTCAATAGGTTAATTTTTGAATCGTTTCGACTAGTATATAGTACCTATATAAAATTATTACCTATCAATTATATCATTCTTTACAACCAATATCGGTGTGCTGTTGAAACGTTGGAAATAAAGTTACTACAAAGTAACATGAAGAAATGATTCAAACGATATTACAATATTGAATACAATAATAGTCAAAACACTTCACAAAATGGTTAATAAATACCTTTGAATCTACATCAGAAGATTCAGATTTACATCGACAACAAACAAATTATGGTCATTGTTGATGGTGGAGAATTGCAGATAGTCAAGTTACTTTAATTATATTTATTTTAATTAAATTGGAAAGAATATGACAATTGATAATATGTTCTGGCAATAACAATACTACATAATTAATAACCTAGTAGAGCAATATGCAGTACCTATTAATTCAAACATTTCCAACAGTTATCTTTATGTTGCCGGATTAAGTGTAATAAACCATTTTTCAAAAACTTGTGAGATACTTTCTTCCTTCTTTTTGTCTTCAAAAACCAATAATGTATCTTCTACCAAACCCATTCTTTTCTATATTGTTTTATATCCTCCATGGCATGTTCTTCCAATAAACTTTAACGATTTCGTTCTAAATAGGTATGTATGTAACAGATAAATAGTAGGTACCTACATTCGAATCTTCAAAGGGTGACACAGATATATTTAATTTTTTTCAAGAAAGTCTGCGAAATCTTGTCCCACACAGATCTCATTTTTGTCCTTCGAACGACATTTTTTATTCACTAATCACAATTTTTCAGACGTCCTGGTAGGTATTCCACCAATATTTTCTGCACTGCACATTTTCCTCCACTTCAGTATTCCTTTAATACTCGGTAAAACGACTTTACTACTATTTTAAGAAAAATGTAAGGTAATAGTGTACCCATTGCTTGAGAAATTTGGATATTTTTGGTTTTTTTGAAACTGGTCTGAATCTGACCAATCAGAGGTCTACAGAATTGCCATTTTAAATTCAAATTACTCCTCCTGGTTTTTAAATGAGGTATATACCATCATTATTTAATTTTTAAAATTTACTTTCCATCATAGACGTACGATAAAATATTGAAGAAGGTTAATTCATTTTTGTTTTAACTTCTGTCCTCTTTTTTTTAAAATTACTTTTCGACTCTTGACACAAGCATTTGCGACATAGACTTCCCAGCTTTCTACCAAGATTTTGACTAACAATAAATAAATTTTCTAGCTCTGCAAGAAGACCAATATATCCGGGAAGGAGATCGAACCGTCACAAAGCCAACTTCATCTTCCAAAGGGAACA
>CAJUYG010008258.1:0-10032 GCA_910591675.1 Galerucella calmariensis | reverse complement strand
GCTCGTCTAGTGGCTAAAGGATATGCGCAAAAGGAAGGTATTGATTACCAGGAGACTTTTGCACCAGTAGTAAGGTTTTCAACACTTAGATTACTTATATCATTAGCTGTAAAATTAAATTTAAAAATTAATCATTTAGATGTTAAAACGGCCTTCTTAAATGGTTTTTTAGATACAAATGTTTATATGCGTCAACCAGAAGGTTTTTTTATAAAAGGTTTAGAAAATAAGGTTTGCAAACTTAAAAAAGCTGTTTATGGTCTCAAGCAATCATCTCGTGCATGGTATCAGAGAGTAGATGATGTTTTACTTGGTTTAGATTATGTAAAGTCAAAGTATGAACCTTGTTTATATATTAAGAAAACGAATAATCTACTTACTGTCGTTGCCTTGTATGTGGACGACTTCTTTATTTTCTCAAACGATTTAAATAATACTGATCTTTTAAAACAGCAGTTAAGTTCTAATTTTAAAATAAAAGACCTTGGAGATGCTAAACAATGTTTAGGTGTTCGAATTAGATATAGCAAAGATAAAAATTGTATAATTTTAGATCAGCAGGGTTATATAGAACATATTTTGAATAAATTTAATATGTCAGACTGTAAAAGTGTGAGTACTCCTATAGATAGCACTCAGGCCTTTGACATAATTGAGCATAAAAGTACAAGTAGTGAAAATATTCCTTATCAAAGACTTATTGGAAGTTTAATGTATCTGGCAGTCCTAACTCGTCCGGATATAGCGTTTTCAGTCAGTTTCTTAAGCCAATTTAATAATAATTATACTGATTTTCATTTTAAATGTGCTAAGCGAGTTTTAAGATACTTGCAGGGTTCAAAAAATTATGCATTATTTTTTACCAAGGAAGGTAATGATAAAATTGAGGGTTATACTGACGCAGATTGGGCTTCCAATAAATTAGATAGAAAATCATATACAGGTTTTGTGTTTAAACTTTCAGGTGGAGCTATTTCCTGGAAGAGCAATAAACAAAAAACCGTAGCTCTTTCCAGTACGGAAGCGGAATATGTAGCTCTAAGCGATGCAGCAAAAGAAGCTATATATCTCCGTAACCTATTTTTTGAACTAACTGAAAAATTGGACTGCATAAACATATTCAATGACAATCAAAGTGCTCAGAAATTAGCAGCCAACCCAATTTTCCATGAACGTTCCAAGCATATTGATGTAAGGCATCATTTCATAAGAGAAGTAGTTGCCAAAAATTGTATTAAAGTAGATTATCTTTCAACAGCTGAAATGCCAGCAGATGTTTTAACAAAAGGATTACAAAATGTGAAACATGCCAAATTTATTAGTGAACTGGGTTTAAAAATGTTCTGTTAAAAGTTTTTTTATTTTGATAAAGTGGGGGTGTTGTTTTTATTATCAAAATAACATTTAATTATTTAATACATTGTGCGCCATCTGTTGTACTTGGGTAAATGCTAAGCAAACAGTATTCTTTTCTGTAATTAAGTACCGATCTAAACTTCTTTGTTCACGTTGTATCTAGCCTAGTTTACACCGACAACTTGGTACGCGGACCAAGCACTAAATTCGTATTATATCAGAACCAAATATTTAGTTCGAACGGTGTAAACGCTTGAGGACTAAGCTGGTACGCGCCAGCAGAGGTACCGAACTAAATTTGGTCCGGATTTGGTTCGAGGTCAATTGGTGTAAACTCAACCGGAACAAGACTCAAGACTTACCAGTATTAAATTATATTTATTTGGTAAAAAAGAGTAAAAGAGTAAAGCCTTTCCTGAATTTTCAATTATGTTGTTGTTTGTTAATTTTCAATTTTTGTTTGTTATGTTATGAGGATTTGAGTTTTTGGTTATGTTATGAAATTTAATTTGACAGCTTTGACATTTGACGAACTGCAGGCGCACACATTTAGTACTATCCCCACCCACTTAGTCCTATCGGACCGTACTAAACGTTTATGGGTGTAAACTAGGCTTCTGTTTACAATAAAGTCAGTCTGTTTTCAATCCTTCAACCAACCACGTGTTTTTACTCTTCCATTCCAACACACTTAACACTGAACTAGTGAATAAAATATTTTCTTCTGCAAGTTTTAAAATATCCTCGGAAATATCGAATATTTATGTCCACTTTCCACTTTACGTTGACTTTTAGAAATGAAAAAAGCACACATAAACACGTAATCTTCGGAAATCCTCGGGTGGAGGTCGGAAAGTTCATTGAAATTTGAATTTTATTTTAAAATTTGGGAGTAATTTCCAATGGAAATTACTTTATTTCCTATTACTAGTTATTTTTGATATCAACTTCACCGTTACAAATTAACATCTAAGCAAAATATGAAATATGCGTGTACTCTATTGTATGGTGTTTTAAATTCCTTTATTAATTTAATTCTATCTGGATCCATCTCTATCCCAGTCTCATCAATTTTGTATCCTAAGTAAATAATATTTGTTTTGAAAAACTGACATTTGTCTATGTTTAATTTCAGACCAGCTTCGTCAAGACTTCCCAACGCGATCTTCAAATATCTTCGTTGTTCCTCTTCACTATTGGAAAATATTAGAATATCGTCAATATAATGTAAAATAAAATCTTCGTACTTATTTAAAACTTTATGTAATGCTCCTCACCAATGCTGAACAAGCTCCTTGTATACCAAATGGTACTACGCAAAATCGATACACAACTCCATCTACTGAGAATCCTGTATAGTCACTAGAATCTATGTGTAATGGTATCAACCAAAAACTATGTACTAAATCTAACTTTGTAAAAATCTGAGCATTTGTTATTCTTCCTAATATTGCATCTACTACCATTGGTGCTTCGTATTCAGGTATTGTGTATTTATTTATTGTCCTAGCATCTAAACATATTCTTATGTGAATTATTTATAGCTGAGTACACATGACTCGAAAGTCAAGAAAACATATTTGTATTCTGTGTAAATATTAATTTATTAAAATCGCAGAGCGCTTTCGGCTATTAAGCCATCTTCAGTGCTTACCTGCAAGTAAGTAAAAAAGTTGGAAAATATAAAAGAAGTAGATAAAGAATTACTTACTCGTCAGGTAATTATACAAGAAACTTTGACAACACATTGACGTCATAAATTAAAATAACATTAAAATTAAAATGATCCCCTATTTAGGGTTTGTTGAATCTAGATATTAAACATTATTAAAAATTTTGTTAAAATTATTTTAGACTGAACTCCGAGCACGTGTTCGTCTAACGGATGTTGAAGTGACACTCCTTCAATTTAAAAATTAGCACATGACAAATGACAGTGAACATAGAACTCAATCATTCTAACAGGAGTTTAAAATTGACATTGTAGAAATTTTTCAAATGTCCCAAAACAGATATGTAAACTTCCTAAATGAAATTATAAATAATAATTTGATATTAAGGTCTAATGAGAACCTATCAAGTTATAAAATACTGAAAAAGATTAAGGGTCTAATGGGAACCCATTACTAAATCTAATTCAAAATAGAAAATTCACACATATGTCAAGAGAGATCCAAAAGTAAACAAATTAATTTAAACAATTAAAAAGTTAAAGCAAATAATGAAATAAATTATCTGAGAATGATTCCAAACAACATAATTAAATAAACATTGTAGTCTGGTAGTCACCAATAACAAAACACATCTAATACGGGAAAATAAATTTGATTAAAGTCTAATGAGAACTTAATATTCAAATCTAATTCCAAAAACGAATAAGATTAAGGGTCTGATGAGAACCCCTTTCCAAATCTAATTCAAAATAGATAATAAATTAATAGTCAAAGGAAACTCCAATACAATAAACTTTCGAACAATGAAGTATGTAAAAACAAATTACAGAAGTTATTAAAAACAATTCAAATCTGCAGAAAATAATAGTCAAACATATACCAAGTAATATCTCAAAAACCAATGTGAGTGATCTTTAATTAGAAAGATCTGATTTAGAGTCTAATGAGAACCCATTAATCAAATCCACTACTAATAAGAAAAAAATTAAGGGTTTAATGAGAACCCATTACTAAATCTAATTCTAAAAACAACTACAACAAAAGTTCAGAAAATTTTTAAAATAAACAAATGGAACATATGGTATCAGCTTGATGATGTTATGGATAAATATCATCAAGTATCATCAAGTATCATCAAGCTGATACCATATGTTCCATTTGTTTATTTTAAAAATTTTCTGAACTTTTGTTGTAGTTGTTTTTAGAATTAGATTTAGTAATGGGCTCTCATTAAACCCTTAATCTTTTTCTGTGTTGTCAAAGTTTCTTGTATAATTACCTGACGAGTAAGTAATTCTTTATCTACTTCTTTTATATTTTCCAACTTTTTTACTTACTTGCAGGTAAGCACTGAAGATGGCTTAATAGCCGGAAGCGCTCTGCGACTTTAATAAATTAATATTTACACAGAATACAAATATGTTTTCTTGACATATTCTTATATCGCCACTCTTCTTTTGTACAATTACTATCGGATTTATGTAAGGTGTATCACTTCTTTCTATTATCCCATCTCTTTGTAATATCTCCAAATCTTTCTTCACTCTATCTTTTAATGTATACGGTACTGGATATGATTTTACTTTGATATTCTCTATATTATTCACCTCCATCCTATGCTCATACTTTTTAGTCACTCTTGGTTCCTTCCACGTTAATCTCTCATACCTCATTAAAAATTAAAATTTATGAAGACCGACTCTGTTCTTTGGCCTTCGTGTTGAAAGTTGGCACTAAAGTATATTACTGCAATTGAATCATAGAAATTAAAACAAAACAGCCACATGTACTCTTGGATAAGTGTTTTATCTTTTATTCAACTATTATTATTAGGTTTTTATATAATAAAATATTCAAATTATACAATTATACAGTTATTACAATTCTTATTTATCTAAATTTTCATTCATTCATCCAGGCACACTATTTAACTATACTCACAGAACTAAATTCAGTTACGTGGATATGTGACCTTAATTATAATAGACTATTTATCCAGTGAAAAAAGAAGAAATTTATTTTACTTTGTTCTTGGAATATGACTATTATGAAACATAATGAAAACGTTAATCTAACGAATTGATTTTATCAAATGTTCTGTGAGTATTTTATCTAATTATATCTAAGCAAACAATTAAATTCTAATAAGCAAACAATTTATACTACATAAAAAAAAACTTAAAATTTATAAGAACAGTAGGTAGGTACCTGAATGTTTGTTAGCTTATACTTTTATTCTCTCTTCAAATTCGAAGGTTTCAATGGGTTGGAAAATGTGGGAAAGGCCTGCAGAATATACAGACTGTCAGCTGAGGATCAAATCCGGTATTTTCCTTCTTCAAAACTGTGGACTTTATACAGTCTGTTCGTTGTGGAAAATTTCTTAGTTATAGCGACAAAAGTATGCCAGTAATATCAGTTCGTTTTGATTAAAATTATAAATTCAGAGGTAGATGTTCGCTTACCGGCACTTTGTAAGTATTCTCACTTATTTTACTTTTATTAATTATATCACTGACTCCTTATAATTATGTTTATATAAATAATATATTATTAATCTTTTGAATATTTTATGTAGTTTTTATTAAGATTTTTACTTTAAATTTCAATTCAAATTTTTCTACTCGGAGAAATTAATGCAAGTTGTTGATTTTTTCATTTGTTTTCTAAACAAACTTTCTTTTGTTTTATTTCAATCAATGAAATTCATTTTAAAAGTTTGTTACTAAATTGATATTTCCAATCTTTAAAAATATTGTAAGTTTATTCAAATGAAATTATGTTTTAGTTTCTATATGGTGTTTGTTCCATTTTTATGTTATTGTTTCTATCATTGCAGTGGTCAAAAATTTGTATTTATATCTTTTATAACCTTAAAATTTAGGTTGGTATTTTACACAATTTGCTTGAAGTTGGTACTCTTGTTTTTATCTGTCAATGTATAGCTTAAATTCTTCGATTATACAGGGTTTATTAAAATTGATTAATAATTTAGAATAAAGTGTTTGCCAAAACTTATTATAAAGAATGTTATTTATTAGTTTATTTCTATTATATTTCTTTTATTGTGATGAATTTATTTAACTAAGTAACCAAATAACAGAGTTGGTCGTATTGCCTTATGATTATTTTTAAATGATTTATTTTGGGTATGTTCAAACCATAACAACATTCCCAAAATTTGTTTTCTTGATTTACTTTATTTATAAAAGGAATAAGGAAACCAAATTTTAATTCTTCTTATTCTTCATTTAATTTAAGGCCTGCATAATCAAGATCTTTCAAAATGGTTTCAAGATGAAAATGATGTTCTTCTATATTTTTGGAAAGGATCAAAATATCATCCACATAATGAAGAACAAATGATTCATTCTTATTTAATATTTTATTTAGTGCCCTTACCAATGAACTACATGCACTTTGTACACCAAATGGCACAACACAAAATCTATAGATTTCTCTGTCTATGGAACAAGCTGTAAAATCCCGACTATTCTCATGTAAAGGAATTAGCAAAAAACTATGTTCCAAGTCTAGTCTTGAAAATATAGATGTTCTTGTTATACATCCCAAAATAGATTCAACTGACATAGGTGCTTCATATTGAGGTTTTGAAAATTTATTTATATTTCTTGCATCTAAGCAAAGTCTTAATTCTCCATTCTTTTTTTACTACCACAACAATAGGACTAATGTATTGTGAGTTGCTTGTTTCTATTATTTTATTTTCCAATAGTTCTTTTATGCATTTTCTCACTTGATCTTCATATTTGTATGGAATAGGATAAGTTTTAGCTTTGAAATTCATAATATCTTCATTCACTTCTATTTTATGTACATAATCTTTCGCAATTCTATTTTCCTTTGGAAATAAACTATCATATTTATTCATTGACATTTTTATTACTTCTTTTCTGTCCTCTGGACAATCCATTATAACTCCATCTTCCCCTTCTTCTTCATCATCATAATTTTTGTTCATTTCTTCCTTGTACATATTACTTACTACTTTACCTTCCTCTTTCAAAGCTATTATTTCAAAGTTAATCCATGTTCCATCCAATTTTAATTTTCTTTCTTCAATATCTATTATGCCGTTATGTTTTTCTAGCTTATCATATACTTCAGTTTCAATATTTGGAGCAATTAATACTTGTAAATTAAATTCTTTTCCCTTAATATTAGCGCTTATATTTATTAATCTATTAATTTCACGTATTTTCTTTGAGTTAGCATCTAATGAATTTATTTTTGGGATTTTAATAATTTTATTTGTAGGAATATTTAATTTATTAACAAAATTTTGATTAATTATTGATGCTTCCGATCCAGTATCAATTAGTAATTTAGCTTCTAAATTGTTAATTAACCCATTTATGACAATTAAACTATTATTCCCATCTGTGTCTATATTTTCATTTATTTCTATAAATTCATTTGAATTTTCATATTTACAGATATATAGATTTTGTTTATTTGATGTGTGCGTATTTAAAATTTTTCATTGTCATTTATTTGTTCAGTTGTCTGTCTCGTATTTTCCCTATGTATTTGTGCTGTATGTAATCTTGTCTCCTTTAAATTTTTTATATATCATTCTCTCTGTTTTCTGATCTGCTTCTTCTGTCTTGATTAATTCTTTGATAATTTACTCTTCTTGTTTCTTGATCTCCATTTCCTCTTTGCATATTTACTTCAGAATTTCTTCTCTCCAGTCCTCTATATTGTCTATTGTTACTGTCATTGTAATTATTTTGTCTGTATGAATCATTATTGTTTCTATTATTAGTATTAGTATTGTAGTTTCTGTTATTGTAATTATTGCTATTGTAATTATTGTTATTATTATTCTGTGCATTATTATTAAATCTATTATTTGTCCAATTGTTATTTTGATTGTTGTTTCTCTGATTATTCTCATTGTTTATATAATTTGTTCGTCTATTTTGTTGTGAATTTTCTTGTCTTATTAAATTTCTTTCTACTCTTTGTAGATACATAGATAATTGATCCAAATTTCTTATATTTTGTATGGCAATGGTTTCAGCCAATTCTGCCTAGAAATGCCTTGCTATGTACATAAGAATTTCCTCCTCAGGAATAAGTGGTTCCAAAAATTGTGTCATTGCATGTAGTTGGATGGCATAATTGTTCAAACTATGGCTCCTATTTTCATGGAACTTTCCGAAATATAACTTTTCCCTAATGGTTGATTGAGCATTTTCCCTCCAGAAATATTGTAAAAAAGCCGTTTCAAAATCTTGAAATTGTGACATAATATCTTTTTCCCTGGCAGCAAACCATATTAACGCATGATATTCTAAATGATCTCTTATTATTTCCTTCATGTCTTCAATATTATTTATTCCTCTTACTCGATTTTTCAAAATTCTTATGAATATTTTTGGATGCAGTTTCTTGATATTTCCGTAAAATTTTTGACTAGTTGCTCCATAAATTGTTTTTACTCCAACATATTCCATATTCATTCCTTTTTTATCGATTTGTTCTACCTTTCCTTGTATGTTCTTCATTTCCATTTTAAATTCCTTTTTCGTTTTATAGTTCTCTTCTTCTGCTATCTTGAAATTCATTTTTATTTCCTTGTTCATCTTTTCCTCCCTTGTATGCTTTTATTTGTTTTCATTATTTCTCTATCTAATCTTTTCGGTATTTATTCCTATTTTCTTACCATTCCCACCTATTTCCATTTTTAATTCATTTTCGTTTTTCTTTATATTTTCCATTTCTCTGGATTGTATTTCTTCCACTTCCATTAATCTTCCCAACATTTCATCTCGAATTTCTTGTTTTGTTTCTTGTATTCTTTCTTTTGTGTAGCTTCTTGATTCTTCTAATTGTTTTCTCATATTTTCTCTTCCATTCTTTGACTATTTGTTTTCATTTCTCGTTTTATTTCTTCTTTATTTTGGTCCAATTTTGTATTCATTTCTTTTTTTGATTCATCCATTTTTCCTATCATAATCTGGAACATACTCATTAGGTACGTCCATCTCCTCTTTCTTTTCCTGTGAAAATTCTACTGTTTGTTTTTCTATTTGTTCTTCTGTTTCAGTTCTCTCTGTTTCTTCATTATCCCCTTGTTCCATGTAATATGCTTGAAAGTCACCCATTCCATGTCTGCTTTCTTCTCCTTCTTTTCCATCTGATTCTTCTTCTGCTCTCATTTGTTTACCATCTCTGAGTGTCATTCTTTCTTCCATTTTTCTTGTTTTAATTTGTTTTTACTGTCAATTCTTCAATGCCAAATTTTGTTAGGTCAAATTTTGTTATGCCAAATTTTGTTATGTCAAATTTTGTTATGTCAAATTTTTTTTTATGTCAAATTTTGTTATATCAATTTTTTTTATGCCCAATTTTGTTAGGCCCCACGTTGGGCGCCAATTGTTATGTTTTGGTAAGTATGCTTTTTATAAATTTAATATGTATGAATTTTGTTTTATTATATTGTTTAATACTTACCTTTTTTTATTTTTATTATTATTTAAATTTTTATTTATATTTTGGTTGGGCGCCATTAATGATTATTTCAACTATTTTATGAGACTCTTAATTTTTATTTTATTATATTATTTTTTTTATTACTCCCAGGGTATATTATTGTGAGGTCAAATTAAAATTTATGAAGACCGACTCTGTTCTTTGACCTTCGTGTTGAAAGTTGGCACTAAAGTATATTACTGCAGTTGAATCATAGAAATTAAAACAAAACAGCCACATGTACTCTTGGATAAGTGTTTTATCTTTTATTCAACTATTATTAGGTTTTTATATAATAAAATATTCAAATTATACAATTATACAGTTATTCCAATTCTTATTTATCTAAATTTCCATTCATTCATCCAGGCACACTATTTAACTATACTCACAGAACTAAATTCAGTTACGTGGATATGTGACCATTATCCTGAGGTGGGTTGAAGGGCTCGACAAGAGTAAAGGAAATCGCATTGCTGATTCTTTAGCCAGGGAAGCCGCT
>CAJUYG010008257.1:0-10033 GCA_910591675.1 Galerucella calmariensis | reverse complement strand
AGGAATCTCAGTGAATCGCCGACTTTCTCGGGTCTTGCTGAGATTTCTTTCTCTTTCCGTTGTTGATAGGTTTTATTAGTTTTCAGAAATTCCTTTTTTTGTTTCCACTGTTTAATTCTGTCGATAGTGTTTATTACTTTCCGGAAATAATATTTGAATACCGGGCGATCCAAAAGTTTCGTTCGGTTACTTAAATTTATTTTGGTAATAGGAATCTCAGTGAATCGCCGACTGCCTTGGGTCTCACCGAGATTCTTTTCTTTGTCTCTCCTCCGTTCAAATTTTTTGATAGTAACTCCCGGTGTTTTTAGGAATAATATTTAATTGCTGGCCGATTCGAAAGCCTCGTTCGGAAATTAAATTTATTCTAACCAGAATCTCAGCAAACTGCCCACTGCATCGGGTGTTGTTGACTTATCTCTATATTTGTTTTGTCGAAATTATTTTCAAAATTTGTCAAACCACTGCTTAGCACCGTTAAATATTTAGTAATACTGAATACAATAGCAAACTTTGTAAAACCACCGAGTCCGTATGAAATATATTGTTTAATTTTCTTTTCTCTCAGATCTACATTATACGAGAACCGTTTTTATATCTTTTATATCTTGCCTGGTGTATATAAATTTTTGTTTGGGTGCCCGTGCTCTTGCTAACTGTATTAGTAGGTACGGGTAAGTGTTTTTTTCTCTCTCGTTGTTGTTGTTGACCCGATTCTACTTTTGTAATATAATAGAAACCTAAATTGAATTACTGTAGTTTTATTGATAATTTACTAGTATTTCGTTACTACAGATAATAGTAATTTTATTTTTTTTGAGCGTTACAACGGTAGTGGTCATATTGGTTGCTCAGGTAATGGTAATTTGACGCTAAGGGTCAAGGGGCCGTGGAGCAAACCACGTAAAAAATCTGGCGCCCGAGCATCTATTTAAAAGATTTTGCATCGAGGGTGTCCAAAGTGACGTGTCTAGTTGGTAAGAACCTGAGTGAGGTGAGAAAGAACGTCACAAGGTAGAATCGGGAATTCATTTGGACAAAACAGAATAAACAATTTGCTTTGTTGTCAACCAGTGCTAGGATTATTTGACCTCAAATTACCAATAAACATATATACAGATGTCAGTTTGAAGAGAATAGGTGCGATTTTCAAACAGCCTTAAACTAACGGAGAAGAAAAACCTGTAGCATACTTTTCAAAAACCATCTACCTAGATTGCCTGGCTATGAAAGAAGCTGTGAAATATTGCCACACATTGCAAAAAAGTTTTTCTCAGAAAACCCCCTTAGAATATATGAATATAAAATCCCGAACAGATTATTTATGAGCTAGGAGATCAGACATATTATTTGTCACAATACAACTTTGATATCAAACTTTGCCTAGGAAAATATAATTTGAAAGCTAATTGCCTGAGTAAAAATCCGGTATTGGAACCACATGAAAATGAACAAGTGAAGATTGTGAATCTGATGAAAATAAAAGACATGCTAAACGATCGAAAACAAAATGAAACTTTGAAAAATGAAAAAAGAATACTTATTCAGAAAAATCAATAATATATCCACTACAAAAAAGTTAAGAATGAAGAGAAAATCATATTAACGGAAAAAATTTAGTATTTATAGAGTCTGTACATAGCATTACTGTCACATAGGTACAAAGCAAATTAAAAACAAAATTTGACGAAAAATATGAAAAAGGTATGTAGGATATGCACAGTATGTGTGAAAAATAGATCAAGGGGTCGTGAAAAGTTATATGACTAATGTCACATTTGGGAACAGTAGGAAATTCTTTCGAAATTATGTTTAAAGACACCGTTGGAGGCTTTGGATGATTGAGGTATGCAAAGAAGTATCTACACTTACTCATTGATCACTTCACATATTATTCTCCAGGACTAATGATAATACTTTTATAAAACTTCTGAAAAATGTCGCGAAAAATAACGAAATTGGTATGTTTCTGACAGACAAATACCCATGTATAAATTCTTAGGAATACAATAGTTTAATCCGCTACTATGCAAAATTGCAGTTCTAGCCCAGTTGAAAAATTGGTTTCTTGTAGTAAAGAAAAAAATTCTCACTTTTAAATTTTTTCTCTTCCTACCCCTATAGAAAGTACACACTTTTCTCCCTCAAATCAGGGAGGAAACTCATACTTTTCCTCCCTAGGGAGGAAAGTATTTTTCCTCCCCCTCATTTCAAGTAAGTTGTAAACGATGAAACTTGTGAATTCAAAGTCGCTACATTCATTAAACTTAGTTGAATTTTTGAAAAATGGAGAGCGATTCAAGTGATTTTGAATTTCCAGTACACCACCTAATATTAAGGAACAAGCTAACATAGCGTCATTAACCTTACTATCACAAAAATCTAAAGACAGGTATGAAAAACAATATGCACAATATAAGCAATGGGCTGAAGACAACAAGATACATAAATATTCAGAGAGTGTTTTACTGGCACATTTTTCACTACAAGGAAAATCATTGAAAGCTTCAACACTTTGGTCTGAATATTCAATGCTACGCACAATGATACAAATGAAGGACAATGTCGATATTAAATATCCAAAGTTGATTGCATTTCTAAAACGTCAAAATGCCGGATACAAACCAAATAAGTAAAGCTAAAACTTTTACAAGAGAAGAAATAAATATATTCTTAATGGAAGCCTCCGATGATGTTTTTTTATTAATGAAGGTAAGAAATGAAATCCCATGCAAATAATTTAATTTTTGATATAAAATATTCATAGGTAGTCCTTGTTATTGGAATTTCTGGAGCATGTCGATGTGATGAGCTTATTAAAATGACTATGGATGGAATTGAAGAGAAAGACAATCTTTTAGTCATAAATATCCACACTTCAAAAACGTATAAACAACGAACTTTCGTTATCAATACTATAACAGGTAACGGCCCAAATTGTGTTCAAATCGTTAAAAAGTATATCTGTCTACGTCCTAAAACTGAGCATAAACGATTGTTGGTATGAAATGAAAGCAGGCAAATGTATAAATCAAGTGGTTGACAAAAATAGTATATCCAAAATACCTCAAAAAATTGCAGAATATCTCAATCTTCCAAATGCCAAACATTACACAGGGCACAGTTTCAGAAGAACTTCAGCAACTCTGTTAGTAAACGCTGGTGGGGATATTTTAGCTCTAAAACAGCATGGCGGTTGGAAATCAACCAATATCGCAGAAGGTTATGTAGAACAATCTTACACAAAAAAAAAGAAAAATTTCTGATCAAATTATGGGAAATAATGTAGAACCTGAACTTGATCAAAATCAGCCAAGCACTTATAGAAGTTACCACCATTACAATGTGCTGAGCGAAAATATTTCAAATACTAAAGCTCCTGTTCAAATCCTATCTTCTTCCAATGGTGTTCATATAAGTGCTGCTCAAAACTGCACATTCAATATTAACATGAATAATTCTAAAATATAGTTAGACAATACTATGTACTTAATTGTATAACATATATTGATAAATTTGTTTAATAAATAATTCTTGTGTTCTTAATTATATTTGTTACCTATTTGTGTCGTAAATAAATTTTCCAAAATCGGTGGGTAGGAGGAAAAATTATATGTAGCACATAGGAGTAAAGTGCCTTTTCCTCCCTTGGATGTTTACTGCCCTCCGCCTCGCGTCGGGCAGTAAACTACATCCTGCGGGAGGAAAAGTGGCACTTTCCTTCCTAGTATCTGTATCTGTAGAGTAGGGAGGGTGAGTGTGTAGGCTCACAGCACTTGGGCCACAAGTGACCCATTGTACATCCTCCCGAGGAGTTGTCCTCCTAGGTCATTGTCCATCCTGTCCTTCTCAGGAAGGTGGACAGGTCACTGGGAGACATCTCCTTTATATCGGCAGGTGTAGGCCAAGACTCACCGAACACACACTCTCTTATTGATAACTCCGGACACTCGCATAAGACATGCCTGACAGTTTCATCTTCCTGTTCACACATCCTGCATAGAGGTGTGTCCACTTGCCCCATAGTATGGAGGTGTTTACTTAGTTGACAGTGACCAGTCAGAAATCCTACTGTTAAACGTAGGTTTTTCCTGGTCATCGCCAAATATTTCTTCGGCGCCAGCTTCCGAGGGTCGCCCAGGGTGATCCTGGCAAAACTGCATCCTTTGATTCCATCCCATCTCTTAAGGGATTGAGCATGGGTGTAACGTTTGGCTAGTTCCGCAATTGTCGAAGTCGTTAGGCCGTAGGTGTCACTGGGTCCTAGAATTTTTAGTCCAGCGGCTTCCCTGGCTAAAGAATCAGCAATGCGATTTCCTTTACTCCTGTCGTGCCCTTTAATCCAGGTGGGTTCCTCCCTAGTAATACAAATAGCTATTTATCAACGGCACATAATTGAACAAGTTGAACACGATACTTCTTTTATTTGTGGTGCAAAATGGCCTTGCTAAGTAGGTATGAAAAATTTTCCTTATTTAGTTTATTTTATATCTAAAATTCATGAGAATAGTTTTTGTTAGCAGCACAGAGTAGCACAAGAATTGCACAAAACAGCACACATCTTTCTAAAAAAGGAGTGCTAAGTATGTGGATATTATATTATACTATTCATCTTATTGAGCTGCACAACGTTACTGATAAAGTTCCTACTGAAATTGGTATATGTCTCAGAATACGAATTTAAATTAGATGTCATATCTAATCGCTATGTGACTATACTCTAGATCAGGGGTCCACAAAGTACAATATACCCGGCACGCGAAAAATAGAACTACATCCCTAGCACTACAACATTATAAAAAATTTAGACATTTTGTTGAAAAATGTGAAAAATGGAAAAGTGGCCACCCAGTATAGTTGGCCCTCCTGAACTCCCTAACTATCAGTTTGGCCCTAATGCTGAAAAGTTTGGAGACCCCTGCTCTAGATGATCATCACATTATTATATGTTAATGAGCTACAGAAATATCTAGACATAATTTTCACAGTGCACACTCTTTTCTACATTACCTGTCAAATATCTAAAAACGTCCACCGTTACGATGGAAGTTTGTGAGAAATAGGTCATTGGAATGCATCTACTGCACTCGAACGACATTCAACAGGCTAACCATAGTTAGTTAACTAGCATTTGACGTGACGTGCCAAGTAACTGATAGTATGTTATAAACTTCACATAACTTAGGTAGGAACTGACTGAAACTTTCATAATGAGAAGGTTTATTTGGAAGTTTGATAATGGAAAATAATCGAAACTTCCCTGTTTAATGAGATTTCGCCACACCACCGAAGATTTTCAAACAAACAATAATTAATATAATACATATAACAAACTGTATATACAGAGTGAGTTTTAAGTATGGAACGCGTGTTATGTTCTTTATACCTGAATGCCATAATTCCGGAGTTATAGCTACATTCACATTATATTCGCCAAAGTTAATAATAATAATCATGGAGACTGCTGATTTTAGACTATACAATGATAGGTCAATTATCACCGATAGACGGGTGACGAATAACCGGCCTGATATTGTAGTTGTGGATGAAAAAGCTAACTCGGTTCTTCTGGAGCGCTATTCTGTACACGGCATTGACAGTCGTCGGTATCGGTATGTTAATAACAGCCATCGGTTGCGCGGCCGACGGGACTAATATAACGCTATTCTGTATGCCACGGTTTTCGACGCTCGGAATTGCAACCAAAAATTATCGGCATAGAAGTGACGTCACTCGATTCGGTACATGTGGCCAATGAGCGATAAGGGAAACTGTCAAATTTGTAAACAAACAAAAGTGCACGTTGAAGATTAGAGCAAATTATTCCTTGTGATATTATCTAATAAATACTAATAAAGAAGAAGAAGAAGATTAGAGGTTATATTTTGGTATCGTTGGAAGGTGGGGTCATATAATTAGATTATTGATAGTGATAGTGCATTATCTTTTATCTGTTATCATGAACGATAGAATTCATGTTTATATTAACATTAACAACCTCAAAAACTCGAAATTTAGAGACAACTAGCATTGAAGAATTTATCTGGCGTTAACATATAAATATTTCTGAAGTCTCAAGGATAGGATAAGTACAGATATTAATTATTTTGAAGGAGTTTCTTGTTCTATCAAAACTTAGCGTTATAATATCGCTCAGAGGGATCATTTGATTCAGTACATGGAGATTACATTGCAATACCTTAAGCTCTTGGCGCGTTCAAGTTGGTGCTAGAAGGGCAAGGAGAGAACAATGGCGTTGAGAAAACAAACATTGATTGCGACAAACACCTATAATGACACACACCTATAATGACCATAATACAGAACTTTGTGAAGCACTAGCGGAATTTAATGTCACCAACCCAATACACCAGCCAAAACTACCCAAGTTGCGAACCATGATAAGAGCACTAACAGTATAATAGCAGCAGTGAACTTACTATTGCAGAACCATGCATCAGAAGTTGGCCAACAAATTTGGATTAGTTAACACCTACATCCCATATTACAAGTACCATCCAAACTCGGTGCTAGAGAATGCTGATTTTAGACTATACTACGATAGGTCAATTATTACCACCGATAGACGGGTTACGAATAACCGGCCTTATATTGTAGTTGTGGATAAAAAAATCTAACTCGGTTTATCTGGTGGATGTTGCTGTACCCAATAATAACAATATTCTGGACCAATACAACGAGAAAATTGCAGAATACACCGATCTTGCAATTGAGGTAGTACAGATGTGGCATGCAGAGAAAATAGAGGTGGTACCAATCATCGTTTCATCTACGGGACTAATTCCGAAAACTCCACAAGACATCCTTACCAAACTAGGTCTTCACAAAAATACATACATCGATCTGCAGAAGGCTGCCATTCTAAATACCTGTCATACTGTCCGTAAATTTCTTAATATGTGACTTCCGAGCCTAATCCCATTTGCGTTTACACACGCTCGGGATAGGTGAACATTACCAGCGAGTGCTACGCAAGTATATACTTGGAATGATAATGATAATGATAATAATAATAATAATAAATTGATAATAATATATAATGATAATGTTTATCCTGTTAGGAATATCGTAACAAGGTCTATTGTCAGTAAATTGGTGTCATGGAGCAGAAAACTTACAATAACTGAAGACGAATCTTCAAATATTTGTTTGATGTTAGAGGTATGTACTAATTTAAGGAGTGAAAAAATTCAAAAGTTCTGTTAACACACAGTAAAGGGTACGGATTCGTATGAATGGTTGGATCTAAGACCAGATTGGTTGGTGCAGAGTATATTTTTTTTATTGAAATATTCCAGCAACTGTTGATAAACTACTAATTCCAACAATTTTTCAGCACAGGGTAACGTACTAGTTGGAAGGTATTCATCAGATTTGTTAGTGTAGAAAAACTACCATTTTGTAAAGAGGTATTCACAAAATGACACCACACATGTCCAATCACTTCAAAGCTACTCTTCATAACTTTGCTCGATAGTGCATCTACCTGCGACCCTTTGTTTGCTAAATTGGATACAGTTACTTTTAATTCTTGAAGTTTAAGTATTTTAAAATTGCTAAAACCATCTTCATCAAAGTAGTCAATGTGGCAGGTAAACCCGACATCTTCAATACCAGAAATAATATCTTCAATGCTTTTTACAAAAAGTGTATTGTTGCAGCCAAATATTGTAGTCCGAGATATTGTTATCATCTGAGAGTTCCGAATAATGCAATTTCTACATTAAAATGTAATTCAAAATATCTTCATCTTGAAATATTGCGATTTAAATCAACTAGCCTTGATAAAATGTTGATATTAAAAGAGATACAGGGTGTTAAACAGGAAATTTTAACTCTCGTTTCTTACAATAACTTGAACGCTTTCTGACGTATATGCACAAAAATTTGATGTTGGGGGTTTTTGAGTATGAGAAATCATAATTTTGTACCCATTTCGATGTATTTTGTAGAGGGCGCCACATAGGCCACGTATTCGGCATAAATGTACACAAAACATTTTTGCCTTTCACTTTAGCGCTACTTTCGTAAAAAATGATTGAAGCCACATCATTACAACAAAAAAAGGTATATATTTGTTAGCATCCCCAAATCTTAACGGTTTTAAAGATAATCACATTTTAGTGATTATCTACATGATTATTATTTAATGAAATTACGTTAGAAAAATGTAGTTGTGTGTACGATAATTATTTTTTTAATATTTAGATGAACAGTATTAGGGTGTAGTAGCAGTTAACATGAATTGTTGTAATGATGTGGCTTCAATTATTTTCAAAAAAAGGAGCGCTAATGTAAAGAGCAAAACGGTTTTGCGTACATTTATGTCGCATACGTGACTTATCTGGCGCCCTCTACAAAATACATTTAAATAGGTACAAAATTATGATGACTTATACCCAAAAACCCCCATAATCCAATTTTTGTGCATATACGTCAAGAAGCGTTAAAATTATTGTAAAAAGCGATAATTAGAATTTTATGTTTCACACCCTGTATCTCTCTTAATATCAACATTTTATTGAGGCTAGTTGATTTAAATCGCAATATTTTGAAGTGAAGATTGTACTGTACTTCTATGTACAATTACTTAAGGACTACCCTGTTTATTAGTGGGTGTGTTGAGTTACTGTAGGTGGAGTGGAACTTTTATTTTAAGAGACAATGCCAAGGAAATGTATAATGGAAGAGTACAGAATATTGAAGTAGTTATTTTTCTATACAGCTATGAATAACAACGTTCAGTTTTGTTGGAAAAAAGTTTAGTTTAAGTATACCTGCCCAGTTTATTGCATTGTTGTTGAACTTGTTGTATATATTTTTGCATTAAATAGAATATATAAACTTGATAATTATTGCTTCTTTTTTCCCACTTCACGCATTATATAGTCCATTTGACATTTCAATTAAGTAATTCAATTTGACTATTTGATTGTTATTATTGTGATATCGATAACTTTAAATGAAATCTCCGTCCAAAGTGAAATGGAAGATTCTTTGCCTGAAAAGATTACAATCTGACGCAACTTCTTTTAATAAAATATTGATGATAAGAAAGATACAGGGTGGAAAAGTTCAAATGTCAAAAATTATTTTTCTCAGTGAATTGGAAGCTTTTGGATATACAAACGTAAAAATTTATAGATTGGTGCTTGAGGGCCTGGGAAATCATAATATGTTATCCGTTTCGATGCATTTTTTAGAGGGCGCCACAAAAGCTATGTTGTTGGTGTAACTGTGCGATTAACTTATTTATCGTTAACGGTATCCCCTTATTCATTGGAAAATATCAATACTATTGAGAATTATCAATGTTCTTGCTATTTTACAGCTAATAATAAATTTGCTAATATCAGCGCCTACTAACATTATTATTTTTGTGCTAATAAATGGAATGAAAATTATGAAGGGGGGAATGCGAATATATCGAAAACCAGTAACCTTTGAGACTAATGATAGGTATAACTTTTTGTCACGAAAATGATGCAGTTTTGATATCTTCCAATAAATAGAGGGATAAATAAGTTAGTCGTACAGTTACACCAACAACATAGCTTTTGTGGCGCCCTCTAGAAAATGCATCGAAACGGATAACCTATTATGATTTCTCAGGCCCTTAAACCCCAATCTTCAAATTTTTATGTTCGTATATTCAAAAACTTTCAATTTACTGGACATTTCAACTTGTATCTTACTTATCATCAATATTTTATTGAAATAGGCTGCGTCAGATTGTGATATTTTTAGGTGAAGAATCTTCCATTTCACTGTGGTCCATTACTTACGGAACACCCTGTATAAGTAGGTTATCTGTAGTAAATACTAGTAAATCCTAGTAAATCCAAAATTTGAGTTGAAACTCCTAAAATGTTATTATTATAATAAATAAATAATAAAATCTTGAAAATTCAATGGATGAGGCTTTTACTTGATGAAGATCCATACTAAACGATGAAGTAAAATCTTTTACCTACGACCCCCCCTGTAATCAGTCAATAACACACAGTCGGTA
>CAJUYG010008255.1:0-10034 GCA_910591675.1 Galerucella calmariensis | reverse complement strand
AAACTGGACCGGGACAAAAACGACAAATCTTCGTTGTGAAGATATACTAAACAATAATTAACTATTCAATTATTATAGATGTGGGCATGCTTTCATACCAAATTATTGCTGCTATTGTAATTTCAAATGTTTCTGTCTTTTAACAAAGAATCCCCCCATTTGCATAAGAAATTAATTGAATGAAATAATATATACTTGACAAAAAAAACTGAATACTCATCAAATACTCCTTTTGTCATGCAATTTTATCATTGTTAGTGATTGGTATGGACTTGCTGAATTATGTGGTATAGGAGGTGAGAAGATACCAAACATTGAACGAACTAGTGATCCAACAAGCAAAGTTTTAGAACTGTGGTTAGAGAAAAATGGTGATGAAAGTACTACCTCCAAATTAATATCATACTTGCAGACTTTAGACAGATTTGATGTGATAGATGATGCTTCTCTATTAATAGGTAATAACAATACTTATATTAAAAAAAAACACCAAATTCAGCTATCCATTAAATTATTTTAAGAGAAAGATGCAGAATATTATATGGAACATCCTGAAGGCTTCACTGTCCCACGAATAGAAATTGACGACAGAGACATTATAACTTATGACGATTATGAACGTAAGAGAGCAGGTCTTCCACCACAAACTTATGATGCATTTGTTTTATTTGATGATGATGATATTGGCTTTGCAACTGATATCATACAAACACTTGAAGGGCAATATAGCTTGAAATTGTGTGTCAAAGACAGAGATGTACTTGGAGGAGAATCTAACTATGACTCTGTGATCAGATTGATATCTACAAGGTGCAATAGAGTGGTTGTAGTAGTTTCACCTTCTTTTTTGGAAAGTCCTTCAAATAAATATTTTTATACCTTAGCTCAAATGGATGGAATTGGTGAGTTCCTTGAATAGTTTATTTCATTACGAGTCCAGATAATAGGTTTTTCCCTTGTAAGGAATATCCGAGGGAATATCTGAAGGTATGTCTATTGATAATGTATTATTTATTTTTACATTTTTAGAAAGAGAAGAGAGAAAAATAATTCCATGTATACTCAGAGATTATCAAGACATGCCTTTACAGATAAAAGCATATCATGTTTTAAATTATTCAAGATTGGAATCGGCATTTGGTAATTTTTGGGATCAACTCTATAGATCTGTCAAAGTTGCTATACCTTCATCAACAAAATCCAAACTTTCACTGAAGGAAAAATCTACAAAATCCAACGTTTTGCTGAAAGAAATAAACCAAGTAGTGCCTAAAAAAACGTGAGTATACTCCATCCTACTCCTTTTTGTATTCCATCTTAAGTAGGTAGTATTTTGAAATGTTCAAGAAATCTATATTGCCACTTGACAACATCTGAGAGATTGACAAGCTAATTTAATTCAAATTATTGTACCAATTTTGTTTAAAAAGCCTGTTAAACTTGATAAAACTAATCCACAGACTACTGAGTTGAATGGAGTTTACCCAGTTTATTGTTTATTTACAATAATTTTTTCCTTACAGCACTGATTCGACGAAAGCAACCAACCACGTCAAATTCAATCCTGACAGATCCGAAAAAATCGAAACGAAACCACAATTGCCCGCAACGGAAATTCCAATCGCTTACCCACCTACTCCGTCCACACCCATCGAACCGGAACCGTGCGGTAAAGAAGTCAAAAAGAAAAAATCGTTGTATCAAAAAATCCAAACAATCCTCCATTACAAAAAAAGAAACAAGCTGCAAATAGCCGTGGCGAATTGACGAAAGTAAAGTTCAAAATAAACATATCAAATAATAGGTATATATATTTTTATTTTCAGATAATTTGATATCACAATTTATTTTGTGGTTGTATTATTATTAAGGAGATTATTACATGAATGGAATGTTACTATCAAGAAATCTCTTTTTGTGAGCAAATACGTCTTTTATTCGCATTTTTTCCAGTTTTAGGATTAACTGTTTTGTCCACCGGCCTTATTGTTTTCAAAGTTATTCATGTTTTTTTTACAGGATTTAAACGTCTGAGATTTCTCGGTAAATTGGTAAAATTTGTTGCTGCTAGCTGTTGAGGATTAAAAGAAATAGTTTTCCTTGAATTTTCCCAGTTGTGATAGTTTGAATTCTGTTTTTTTTTTTTTAAATATATAATGGAAGTATACACTGTGTTATTTATAAGATGCGAGATAGGGATTCCTGTACAAAACTGTCAAACGCGAGCTAACTTTTTCACCAGATAGCGTTCATAAAAAAATTGAAGAACGTGTCGCGGAACACACAGTCAGCAATAATAAAATTTTTTGAATCAATAAATAAATACACATATATTGATATAAGAATTTAATTTACTCTGGGTAAAACTTCATTCAACACTCCATATATAATCGATTATTTCTAATCGATCAACATTCGATTTTTATCAATTATCATCAATTGATTAATAATCGATGATTTTTGATCGATCAACGATTTATCAAATAATCGATTATCAACAACCCATTAATATTAATACGATCACCAGCAATCGATTAATAATCGATTATCTGCAATATATTAATAATCGTTTATCATCAATCGATTAATGATCTATTATCATCAATCCTTAATCAACAATCGATTAATAACCGATTGTATATAATCGATGAATATTCGAATATTTCCAATCGAATAAAAGTCGATTGTTTCCAATCAATCGACAATCGATTATTATCAATTGATTAATAATCAATTATTTTTAATCGATCATTATTAATTAATCTATAATCGATTATTAACGATCGATTATCATTAAGTTGTAGTTGTAGAGTAGTAGATGAATTATTTCGTTACAAAATTCTGTCCCCGGTTTTTTTCTTCAATCTATCGATTAATTTCAAATCTTTCCAGCATTTTTTTTAGTTTAAAATGGACGTGCATAACTGTAAAGTATATCTCCTAATCGATTATCAACAATCGATTATTATATTATATTATCAACCTTTGTGTAAAATTTACTAAATAACTAAACTTAAGTTCTACTAAAGTTCTAAAAAAGATCAATCTTGCAAAAATTATGGAAATAATAGTAAAAAATGTATCCGAATAAATTCAAGTATATCACCAGCACTGCGAATACCAGCTTTGCATAGAATTTTAATGTAGCATCGGTGGTTCAGTGGTAGAATGCTCGCCTGCCACGCGGGCGGCCCGGGTTCGATTCCCGGCCGAAGCATATGAATCGCTGCTTTGTAAACGAGAAAGAGAGGGGCTCAAGGCACATAACGCAGCAACGTAACATAACGTAACGTTACGGTCAGATCTTTAGAAAATTACCCCCTGTCGCTGCGCTCCAACCTAACGTAAAGAACTGAAGTTCTAAAATGATAACAGATATGGAAAGGTCGTTGAAAAATAAGTTCAAATGTACTTTTATTTGTTAAATTCGTTCTGGTTTAATACAAAAATGGATATTTATATTTAAAAAAGTTTAACTCTATTTTCATACCACTTTCGGATGATCTTAATCGATTAGGTGATGGCTAACATGGTAGTGCACGGTATTATTTGAAAGTTAAACCTGAAGTATGGCGGTTCGCTTCGCCGCTGAGATGAAATTTTCTTTTGTGGCTTTTTTCACAATTTTTCTCTTAAAAACCTTTATACTTCAGGTTTAACTTTTAATTAATACCGTGCACTACCATGTTAGCCATCACCTAATCGATTAGGATCATCCGAAAGTGGTATGAAAACGACGTTCGACTTTTTTGAACATAAATATCCATTTTTTCATTAAACCAGAACGAATTTAAGAAAATTGAAAGTGCATTTGAACTTATTTTTCAACGACCTGTAATGTATGTATCCTACTATGGATACTTGGTGCATTAGAAGTGTGGAAGGGCCTCTGACTAGGTGGTGTTGCTGGTCACTTGGTGTGTCATCTCACAGGAATAAAAACAACTACTGGAATCACTGGGTCATGTTCTCTTTATTACCTTACTTTACTATTATACATTAACCCACTTATTACTAGTACTAATTAGAATATTAATTAAAATGATTACGATGAATAGAATACACTTTGAATGTCTTTAGGACATCTTAGAATAATTAAGTAATGAATTAGAATTGATTAGAATGATTAGAATAATTTAGAATGAATGTTAAAACACTTTCGTTAACATATTTATACGACGAGTCAAGTTCAGCGTTTTGTAAATATAAAACAATTCTGTTTATGTTTATTTCACGCTCTGAACTTGACATCCTACGTGAGACCTTTCTCTTTCATATTTGTCAACGATTCATGCTTTATAGAAATTAGCTTCAAGGGAATTTATGTCTTTATTCATAATAATACCATAATAATAATTTAATTAATTAATAAATAATATTTCAGCCAAAAGGCATCACAGACCTTTCCATATCTGTTATTATTTTTTATGAACGCCATTTGGTAAAAAAAGTAAGCCCGCGTTTGACAGTTTTGTACAGGAATCCCTATGTAGCATCTTATAAATAACACAGTGTATATTTTTCGAAAACCTCCAAACACATTTGAAAATAAAGATTCTTCAAAGTACCCCCCATTAGAATTTGTCTTCTTACATGGATTAGTTTCTTCATTGCGCTTCTTGGATACAGCTGATCTGGTTTGATACAAAGTTGCTTCCTTTTTATACCTATTACCTAATTATTCGCAACTGTGCTCTTTACATAACAATACGTCTTCTTAATTTATTATACTGAGTGAATATCATCAACTACAAAATTTATAACAAAATTGTTCTCGAGAAAAACTTGGAAATTATTAATAGATGTGTGAACTTATATCCCGATATATATCTTAAGAAACCATATTGAACTCTAAAAGAGAAAGAACATTGAGGGTATGGTTCTCCGGGCCTTCTCAACACTTATGAGTTCAAGTGAATTTCAGGCACTTGAAACTGTGTTTTTCCTTCAATAATTCAGATATCAAATAGTTCAAAAAAGATCGGATGTTCAGAAGTGAAATGTAATTTTTTGTGCTAAATTACAGGTGCTTTCTTATAACAAGGCTCCCACATTTCCCCACTTCTTAGTTGAAGAGACAAACTTATGCTTAAACTTATAAGATCAAACATAACCAGAATCTTTTACTTTATAGGGTAAATTTCGTAAAACTTTATAAGTAAATAAATAATTTTCGGGTTTTTTTTAAAGTTAATTTTGTTAAAAATATTTTCCACAACCACTACAATCCGATCCAATGATTTAATCGACGTCCGTTCTTATTTGCCCACCCGGTACATAACATTTTTCGGCAGCTCTTGTACCCGATGAAAATATTTTTTGTCTGGAGCTGTATTCTGAACTATGCCGTCAAAACTGTTCTTTATTTCAAAGTTTAAGATCTCAACTTATTTATAATTTTTTTGACGAAAGGCCATTGCATAGACTGGTTTCTATAGTGGAATTTACATTTAGTTATACAGTATGCGAAAACTCTTTCGAGTCCATTCAATTTACACAAGTACGACAAGGAAAATATGAGAAAAACTGATGAAAGAGGGAGAAGAATAATTGTGGGCGTATCTAGTTCATCCATACAGCTCTCGATGAACTAGATACGCCCACAATTATTCTTCTCTCTCTTTCAAGCAGTTTTTCTCATATTTTCCTTGTCGTACTTGTGTAAATTGAATGGACTCGAAAGAGTTTTCGCATACTGTAGAGATATACCAATGCTTTCTATATGCAAAAATAATGAGCAATGTTGACAGATTCGAACGTTAAAGTCCGATTCCCATGAAATATTTATATTGTGGTAGAATAATTATTTATAAGTGTAAACAATCTAACCAAAATCATATTCCGGTGTTCTTCTTTCATAATATTAGCAAAATTGGCAACGCTGTTCTCCGTTACCCGTGTACTTCCAACTAAATGTGAATAACACAAAAGTAGTTTGATAGGGATTTTTACACCCTGTATATAATGAAATCTTAACATTCGCGAAACCATGCTCCATATGAAAAATTTGTTTAAATAAGTTATACTTGGACGGTTTTTTTTCTGTGTATATAAGTTCAAAAATCAACGAAGAATCTATTAAATTAAATAAAAATATTGTAATATATTTTTTGAGCTGAATATTGTCGTGCCTAATTATATTTTTGTAACAATTTTTTTTATGTTTAAGGTACCTAGTCAATAATTAATTATAAAGTCGTTTCTAATATTCGGTATTCCACAGTGACCATTTCAAAAAACTTTATTTTGTTATTTTGGTGACACATGCACAATTTTCAACTCTTTTTGAGTTGAACGATACTTTATAATGTAACTTGTTTGTAAATTTTAAAACAAAAATATCTCAAAAAAACCACAGGTCTTGATTTTTTCTTCCTAAAATATCATCGAAACAACTAATTTTTCTTAAATAAAACTTGATGACTTAATGGAGCAAACCGAGCGTCGACCCAGTACGTGCTGGAGTGGAACGGCTCTGGTGCGATGATTACAGTGAAGCAAGCACGAGTAGTTGGATGGATGACCACGGGGAAAACACCGTGCAGTGGCTTAGCATAATCACAGCTCTCAGGCATTATATCAATGAGCACGAGGTATCATGTAGATATGCAGTCTTTCGGAGGAGACGAAAAACCGAGTTCGCGATTCCATGGATGTTGGGCTCGGGAAACACTAGTGGGTTCGGCAAAATTTCCGGTCAGGAGTAGAGTGGTCCCGGCGTCGGTGCATGATGATTAGCTTCAGTCGCAGAAATAGACCTACTACATTAAATCACCGAATAAAACAAAATAGGGTAACCCACTTACGCAACGGACATGGGATGTAACATCAATAATAAGTTCCAAATTACTATACTGGAAGGAACGAGTACCCATACAGGCTGAAAGACAGGAAAATATATACCATACTGTTGCTTTCTTCACAGACAGCCATGCTGTACTGGAGACACTCAATTCCGTAGAGGTCAACCCTAAGGTAGTATGGGATTGCATAGGTGCCATAAACGTACTTGTAGACCATTGCTAGGTCATGGTAGCTTGGGTGCAACGAAGTGTCGGATGAAAAGACTAGACAAGGCTCATCAATGTCATTCATTGGAGTCGCAAAGAAGACAGTTGACAAAAAATATGGCCACAAAGAAGTAGTTGGCACAGAAACCTCTAGAATCTCACCAGGACATTGAAATGGTTTATTAGAAGTCATTCACCAACCTCAATCACTAATCCTAATACGCAAAGATAAAAACTGATGGGGGTTGAAGCAATGTGCAGATTTTTTCCCTAGAGGAGGAAACTGCAAGAAATTACATTTAAAAAGGCTCCAGTTGGAGAATGCACTCTAGAATCAAAGGACCACAGTAGATCTCATAACTTTGCAGTGGAATGAGACGATTAGCCTACCCATCTAATCTGATTAAAATTTGGAAAATAATGTGAAAACCAAGGAATTATCCCAGGAGTTTGGGCTCGATAAAGATCCCTGTACTGGCTAGAACACTAGTGGGTCCGGCAAAATTTTCGGTTAGGGGTAGAGTGCTCCCGGCGTCGATGATTAGCGTCAGTAGCAAAAAATAGACCGACATTAAATGACAAAGAAAAAAAATGGTGTGCAGGAACCTAACATGGAAATATGGCTATATCTCATGCTCGACATGAGCTAGACATACACATACATAATGAGACCAATCATCAATTATGGTGCCATGGTATGGAGTAGTAGAACTAGCCTATTGACGACAATCTCTCCAGAATTTAAAGATATGCATTACAGAAGCAATGAAAACTGGCCCAACGGTGGCCTTCATCTCAATACATATGTAACAGAATAACTGGAACAAAAGAATACCATTCAATGATATACAGACGGCTCTAAAGTAATAGAAGGAACTGGTATAGAAGTTTTCGGGCCAGGAACCAAACACTTAAAGCTTGGTGACTTTTCTATGGCACCCATAGGTAGAAAACGGGAGCCACTTCGGGAATCGCTGCACTAGATACCTACATAATTAGTTTTGTTCACTTTTGAACATATAGAACGTGTGACCAATTTTGGATACACCAAATTATATTTAGGTTTCTTTCAATGAAATGTCTACCTACGGATAGTTCCCGTATTTCTTACGAATTATTATTTCGCAGGCGTTACCAATCCCTAATTCGGAACTGGCTCTGTTTCTGCTCTATCCGTTTGGAACCTTTTAACGTATGCGCTCAATCTTTCATATTTTACTCAGGTCGCGGAATTACATTCATTGTTCTTGAACCATTTGGTATAGCTCTTTTATTTGTTGCTTACTTTGTCTAATTCGTGCTTAGAGTATTTGAAGCGTGGATTAGGACTTTAAAAAAACAACATCAAATACTTTTAAAGAAAGGCACAAACTTAATAAAACTGAATGGTAAACAGACGATACGAAAGTGTGGTTAGGAAACAATGTGGCAGAAACTAGCTTACATTAGAGCCACTATAGATTGCGTATTGCTTCTCTTGAATTGCCAATACTCAAGTCTGTTGGAACAAACCTGTTAATAAATTTTGAAAAAATCACACCCATACAAAAACTGTTTCTGTCCATCGTCGACATTAGAGAGTTTTCGAAAACGTACATATACTGAGCCGGTAGCGGTTAACATAATTCTAACCGCACGACTATTTTGACAAATAAATATATAGTTTTCGAACCTCCTGCGTCCCAACGGTAACACAAGTTTTTGTTTGTTACAATTTTTTTTATTGGTAAACCATTTTACCTATTTAAAGCACGCCTCGGCGTGTTTAAATCGAACTTTAGAACACAAAACAGTCTAACCTATAGAAGTGAAAGTTTATATTATAGGATGACCTTGAATACAAAAATGATGTTTCAAACCCATCCACCTGAAGCGCAATTGAGTTGCAATGAGTTGTTGCAATTGAGTTGTCGAAACAGGCCTGGCAGCTTAGGCCTTTAGCACGAAAAGAAGAAAATAGTTTAAAATTCATCAAAGCTGTCATATAGTTGTCACCATTAGCCTAGTTTACACCGACAACTTGGTACGCGGACCAAGCTCCAAATTCGTACTATATCAGAACCAAATATTTAGTTCGAACGGTGTAAACGCTTGCGGACTAAGCTGGTCCGCTCTTGGTTCGGTACGCGCCAGCAGAGGTACCGAACTAAATTTGGTCCGGATTTGGTTCGAGGTCAATTGGTGTAAACTCAACCGGAACAAGACAAGACTTACCAGTATTAAATTATATTTATTTGGCAAAAAAGAGTAAAGCCTTTCCTGAATTTTCAATTTTGTTGTTGTTTGTTAATTTTCAATTTTTGTTTGTTATGTTATGAGGATTTGATTTTTTGGTTATGTTATGAAATTTAATTTGACAGCTTTGACATTTGACGAACTGCAGGCGCACACATTTAGTTCGCGCGTTGCAAAACGGTGTAAACGAACTAGAACCAAGCATTGGTGCTACCGTACTATCCCCACCCACTTGGTTCTATCGGACCGTACTAAACGTTTATGGGTGTAAACTAGGCTATTGTCTTTTATAGATTGTTTCCTTTTGCTAATTGCTGCTGCTATTTGTGTTTTAATTAGGTACTGTAAGTCTTATCAAGTGTGATAATTCATAATATTTATAATGGTTGGTGTGAAGTGTTGCGTTCCTGGGTGTACAGACATTGCATCAAAACGACATAGGTATCCCAAACATGACACTTTGTTGTGGAATGAATGGGTTGCCTTTTTCGCAATCCAAAACTAAAGGCATTAAGCGCTGAACAGATTTATAAATCCTACAAAGTTTGCAACAGATATTTTGGACCACAATATTGTTATTGGGACAAAAAGGGGCCTCACTCGCAAAGCTGTTCCTACAATCCTTTCAGGATTGATCAAAAAGTGATAGGAAATACGTAATATTATCACTCTTAGGCATTACTTTGCGAGTGGTAAAATGTAAATTGCATTTAGGAATTCCTAAATTCGTTTTAGGTATTATCTGACTTTAGGAAATGGTTAGTGAAATCGGGCATTAGTCATTCAAAA